>JAKSZP010004195.1:0-125950 GCA_022478985.1 Massospora cicadina | reverse complement strand
GGGACTAATTTTTCTTTGTAAGCCAGATTTATAAATAGACTGGGCTTCTTTTTCTCAACTGCCCTATCCTTATTATAGTAAATGGGATAGCCTGACCAAGAATGGTGAGGGTATTGTCCTTGTGATTGTTAACAACTCCATATCTCCTCAGGAAGGCAATCCCAATTAGGATATCATAAATAATATTCAGCAACACTATGGCAGGTGCCAACGCTACAATAGATCCCAAATCTGAGAGTTAGGGTACTGTATGCACCCAGCGATTTAGTTGTATAGGCTCTAGCTGTGCCATCTTCCTGACAATGGGCAACATTGGGCGCAAACTTTCAAATTTTTCAACCAATTTTGTGCTGATTATATTGATTGAGACACCACTATTGACTATGGTTTGATATTGCGCCTTGTTTTTGCTATGTCTACATAAGTACATTCAGAGTATTTTTCAGAGGTATTTATTGTGTGAATAATTTGATTGCTTCCCAATTCCAGATGTGATTTTGGACTTGAGAAAATATCTGGGAAGCTATCTCTAACATTATAATGGGAATAGCTAATTGTACGTTGTTAAGCGAAGTTAGGTTGGTTGAACATTCTGGTTGGAGGTTCAAACCCTGAAGAATAATATGTTTTTCATAAGGTTTTGTCACCTCTTCTTGAGCTTCTTTGGTAAATTTCAAGGGTTTAGTTGCCTTTGTTTTGGCCTGAGTAGTAACCTTAAGGACATCGTTAGCCACAATATTGTGAAGGTTATCTTAAACAACATTTTCAGCCCTAAAGAGCTCTACAGTTTCAGGTGGAATGGTTTGGTGAGGATTTTTGGAGTTGAGCACTTTGCCTCTACTACACCTGCTCTTTTCCCAACTTGTTGTCAATGTTGATTTATAGAGCAACGTTGACTCCAGGCTTTTTGTTGGACCATATGTAGCAATGTCAATAAAAATTCTTTATACCACAGTTGTGACATGTAATTGACACTGACTTCTGCTTTTACTCAAAATACTTCATAATTCAGGAATTTTTCCTTGTTCAGACATAGTGTTTATTTATGGGCCCGAAAATTCGAGTTTTTACTGCTCCTCAGGCCAATTAGGAGTTTCAAAACTGCAGGTATAGCTTCTTAAGTAATAGGTTTGCTCTTGACTTTCTATTTCTCTATTGAATGCAGGTAACATGACACAATGCAAGTCACAGTAGGGCATAACTGCATGTTCCATTGCAATTATAGCGTCAAACTAATCTATTGCGTTGCACATAAGAAAGACTTGTGCCTCACTGAAACATCTATTAGAAAAAATCCTTAATAGTATCATTCACTTGATTTTAATAATAAGAAGCTCAGTTTTTCCCGCCGCTAAATTTCCAGGCCCTCCAATTTTTTTGTCACCAAAAATTTATTGCATCCATATAGGATCAATTGTCATCCAAATAGGGCATAACAAGGTCGCAGCTATGTGCATCAAGTGAGTTGATTAAAGCTGATCCTTTTACATGGTCTGATGCTCCCTGCATTACTTTTCTCAAATAGCCGAAGAGAAGAGTGAACGTTCCAATACCTATTAAACTTTGGTAAGTTCAATGGTTTAAAGTCTTCTCACCCTGTTTTTGGCATAGATGTCGCACTTCTTCTAGTACTTGAACGTCTTGGCGTATCATTGTGTGAATTAAGCAAGTTTCATGCTCGCTGGTGCTAAATTTAGCCACATTTACACAAAACACTTAAGCTAAAGTAATTACTTTTTTAATATAAATAAAGATTGGTTTTTATAGGGTTTTTTATTAGTTGTGGCAAGGAGATCAAAAGTGAACACTCTTAATATCTTAACTCTTTTTATTTAAACTATATTGAGTTTTGAAGGGAAATCACTACGAACTTTAAATTATGCTAGGAATAGCCAAATTAGGGTATAAAGTTATAGCCTATCATAACTCTTGAGACTCACACCTAGAAGGATTGGCCAATGGAAGGCCATTTCAGTTAGGATTAGTTCATTTGGCAAGGATTTGATATATCTGATCTAATCACCGTGAGGAAAATTTTACACCTGGTGGGACACCCTCCAAGGCTATAAAAGGGGGTGGTCCACATTTAGGTGGTTTGCCAAAGTTGTTAATGGAATGAAGAGGAACCTTGGATGGACTCCCCAGATTCCGCTGCATGGTTGGTGTAATCTGACTGCACAAACGCATGCTAATTTCCCAAGAGGGATTAACAAAATTGTAACCTCAATTTGGAGGGAATCCACCAAGATTTGAATAGGGTCTTTTGGCCAATATTATCATCATTTGTGCTTAAACTGCTCTTATCCCAGTCTCAGACTTGTAATTGTCCGACATTACCCCCTTTCAGCCTATTTTCGTCCAAAACATTCTTATCTCGAAGCTGAGAGGGCAATTATCTGACAATCATCTATATTGGCCCTCTTTCCCATTGGTGAGTATCTGAAGTCAGGATTGATGCCAGAACTTTAGGCATAGGACAGATGTCTGAGATATCACTTTCTGCATAAGTGTCAATTATCAATGATTCATTTTCATGATATTGCTTTAAGCTGCTGGATTCTGATACTTAAATAAAACTATTAATTGTTTTTCCAAGTCGTGTTTTTGGCCAAATGGGAAGTGTCAAGGATATGGCAGATAATTTTTAGACTGACCTTACAGTTGGGATGCAGAAGACTCCAAAAAGCGAGACAGAATTCCAGAGGCATTGCCACTCAAATGACGTTAAAATGTACTGGGAGATAGAAACAATAGAAAGCCAACGGACTGCAAGCCTAAAAAGAAACCCAGCAAGAAACCAGGCCGCTGTGGCTCAAGACCCAACGGTCCTAGGCATTGGAAGTTGCGAGATTGGTTTGGGTAGTTTGGGACTTTCCATGGGGGAACTAGGTATGAAAACGTTTGCAAGGGGGCGGATCCTCGCCTAAAGTGGGGATATTTGAGCCCATAGGAGTTCTGTATCCTACTGACAGATGGCCTCTGCAATTAAGGAGATTTCCACACGATTCTTCACACAATAAGCTCAATTGACTGCAGTAGGGACTAAAGTTACTATCATGATGGGGTTGCCCAGTTTATATGAGGCCCATGAGGCCACATTGGGGATGTTGTGGAAGTTTTCCAAAGAAAGATTTTGAAATAACTCAGATAAATTGGTGCACAGGAAGATTCTTTAATTAATAGTAAGATAAAATAAATAATTATCAATTTCTTTAGTGTGTTATGACTGCTTAAATAGACAATCAATTGGGGAATAGCTTAGAAAAGCTCAGTATTGGGGCCTTAAGATTCACCTAACTTGGTTAACTTTGAGTGTTAGAGGGGGAGAGAAAAACTTATTATGAAATGACTGAAAGAGTTGGCGGCGGGCTAAGTCACTTTTGGTTTGTCCATGGACACCCAAATTACCAATTCTCATCAGTTCTGACAACTGGAGTGACAGCATCTTGCCCAATGGGCAGTGGTAAACTCCCAAGGCCACTCCACGTAAGGACAGTCCCATGAGGTCAGGAATGGGATTGGACTGCCCAACCATCCATACCCAGTTGATCCAGAATCTGTTTGGCCAAACGAGATTTCTTGGATGGAGATTACAATGATTTTAGGGAGGTTTCAAACTGGAGGCAAAATTTCCTGATGGCCCAATGCCATTGACAAACTTTGACGATGATTTTACATTTATTACTTCATTTAACAAAAGTGTGCTCCCATTAGGCTTTGCTGCCAAGGGTTTGGGGCTCTCAGGCCTTCATGTTGAAGGATTATTGCCAACAAATTCACGTGAATTTTTTGACCAATGGGATATTGGTTTCCTGAGAAATTGGCACATAAGCCCTTAATTTGCAGCATCAATTAAGCTGAAGTTAATACTGGAATGGGTGGCAGAATTCTTAGAGGGAGAGCTGTTATTCATTGTTCATCCACCATATGGGCGAGGTCACCCTTTGAGATGAGAGGGGCATCTGTTCTCAGACGTTTCTTTGATGGTAACAAGAACGCCACCTGGTCTAAACAGAAATGACTTTTTCCAGAGTTACAGGCAGAGCTTTTTTAATTTCTTTATTGTTAAGGCTGAGTCAGCATGCGGCTTTGCTTTTTGTAGGGATTTGACTTCTTTTTAAGGTTGCCATGTTCCTTTTCAAGTAAATTTTTAGGACAGTTATTTTTTAAAATCCTTTGCTGTCCTGTCTACTCGGGAATTTGCAGTTGATAATTACATTCTGAGTTCCCAATTTTCCTGGGTAATTTCAATATTTCTGGCCTGCAATATTGTCACAACAGCCAATTTTTGAAAATTCCTCTTTGATCTGAGCATATTTCTCATCTCTTTTTAAAACTGCTGGTAATGCAGCAAGGTTTTTAATTTTTTTTCACAATACCCAACTCATTACAAACCATAATTCTCAAGTTATTATGTTTATGTTTAAGTCCTGGTGCTCTCAGTAGCCTGAAGTAGCCTATGTGGTGAGTCATTCCATCTTAGATAATAGGAAATCGTAATGAGTTTCCTGTTTTTGCTAGAATTTATCCATGTATTTTACCTGTCAACATTCATATATGACTGGATGATAAGCCCTAATTAGCTACAGCGGATTGACTAGAATCAGCTGACCATGATAAATAGTGTACAAAAATTTGAGTGCCTTGGAATGAGGCAATATTAGTTAGAAAGGATAATATTGGATCACCTCTAAATAAGGTGATAAGGCAATATTGGCTTTGATGAATATTGAGCAGATCGCCTTGAACTAAGGCAATAGCATTTTTGAAAACCATACTCTTCCAGATCCAATGAGAATAAGGCAGAAACGTATAGTATAAGACAAGGGAGCGATATTGAGCAAAGTGCTGATATATAAGTGAGATGGGTTTGATTGAAGGAGGTGGATTGTTAATAAGGAAGAGAGTGCAGAGCAGTGGGAATCTACTATAAAACAAAAGTTAAATAAAAGAGTGTTACTGGGGCTATAGCTCCATATTTTATTAAGTTTATTAAGTTGTCTTGGGGATGAAGATCTTCATATCATCCATCCATTGTTCAGTGGGTTTGACCCTGTGCGCCCCACTTGGCGTATTCTAAAGATATCGCAAAAAAACAACAGTGGTGCTCACTACAGGGGGCCCATGGATCAAACCACAAGTCTTGGTTCTCCATTCGCCAGCCATGTATCATCAGGCCTGCTTTGATGGTATTCCTCATGGCTCACTGCACCAGCTGAATATGCAGAACTTAAGCTTGCTTTAGACGCGGTGCTCAAGAAGCAGGATGAGCTCCTTCATGAGTTGAACAACATAATGAACCAGCTTGATAACACGTTCAGTCAAATGTGGATCCTTGGACAACAAAACAGGCAACTAGCTAATTGCCTGAACGACACTACTAAATGACTGCATCGTGCAGAGTGGAAGTTGGATGGTACCTCCCAGCCCCCACATCAGGAAATAGATTAATGAAAAGGGAATGCTCGGGGAGAAGTGTATTATGGGGAATATGACATTAGATACCTGGTTGAGGAGCTTTCCACTGAAACTTCAGGCAACATGCACAACTCCACTCCAGAGGGCAGCTATGGAGATTATTATGTATCAGAGGATCAATTACCCACATAATAGCTGTACTTACCACTGAAAAGACCCACGCTACTGCTGAGTCAGAGGACAAACCGTCCGCTGCTGGCTTTACTGGTCGAGCTCCACATCAAGATGCTGCTTATGGGTCTCGACCCATTCTTCAGTTTGCTTCAAATGGTCACAGTTACGAGTGGGAGGAGTAAGTTTGCATCAATAAGCTGCCTTCTTTAGATCGTGATGAAAATATCCATGGCTTCTTTAAACAGTTTGAGTCTGCAGCGGATGGTGCCTCAGATCAGTGTAAAGCAAACTTATTAATATTCGCCTTGATGTTTGGTGTGCTGACCAAGTCACCTGATATCTTCCAAGCAGTACCATTACATATCAAGAAGTGAATGATACTGTGCTGAGGTTGTTCAGAGGTACCACGAAGATGTCACAGCAAAAGGCAGAATTCTTGACCATTGGGTTTCCAACTTAATGAGACCCTCTCTGCGTTTGCTGATTCATGGTGGAAGCCCATGTGCTGATTGTTGCAGGGACTTATGCCAATTCTAATGTGTGCATTGTGATGAACTCTGCAGTGAGCCATACCACAAGCTTTAGAACGTGATGACTCTGATCTTGGATGACGATGTACCCCTGCTCAAGGTTGTTCAATTTTGCACCATCTACAGGCTACTTTTCCTCCACCCACTACTGAGCAGAAACTTACAGCCATCGTAGATGTATCTTCTTATTTAGGTGAATTCAACCGTCCTGTTCAGCTCCCACCTAGTATACCCCAGCCTTATTATAATCATGCGCCTCACCCTTGGACAAGCCACCCCCGGAAATTTGACTTCCACTATGGTCCTGCTTATGAAAATTATCAGCAGCCCAACTACCACCCTGGACCTAATTGTGCCAATCAGCAATCACCCTACTGACCTGGCCCTGGTTATGCCATTCATCAACAATCAAACTATAAGCCCAGTTATTCTTATGAGAACCAAGGACGTGGACCCTACAGGGTTAGTAGTTTGAATGAGGTAGACCTGGCCTACCTACATGAAGTTGCCCTAACCGTTGAGTTCATTTCGTGCAACAGAATTTTTCTACCAGGGAAAAGATGGAGCGGAGTAGAGATGGGACTCTCTACCTCCGCTATCCCAACTCTGAAAGTCCCACTTGCATCTATTATAGTGTATCCAGCGAAAGTCCACCAATACAATGATCGATTTTTGTACCAGAAATCAATTAGAGGAGTGAACTTATTGCATGATCCCAAGCTAAGGCCACGGCGGATGAAGGACCTCAGAAGCAGCCAAATCAATACATCTGTCATATGTTTGACAAAGCTTCTTCAGAAAAGCTTGATCCAGCCGCATATGCCCTTCCTTGAAAGTTGTAAACGTTGCCCTTCTGGTAGATGCTATTTCCAAAGAATATCCCAAAGTTGGTGAAGGGATTATAAGCTTCATTGAGAAAGAGATCCTGAAAATGTCCACTTATTAAACAGTCCATTTTCTTCTTATTCTGTGTGTACATGCTGTGACATTTTTGTAGCAAAAAATAGAGTTTGTGCTATAATAGATACAGGCGCCCCAGTTAACATAGTTTCTACCAAGTTGGTTGGTGAAGTTGACGTTAAAACCTGACATAGAACATCAAATGGTGTATGGAACTGCTAGAGCTGTACGTACTGTCTCTGAGGGAGCCTATAGTATGCTACACTTGTAATTTTAGTTAGATTGTCATTGTACCTCCAGCAGTAGTGCTACCAAACAATAAGTATGACCTGTTAAATGGAACCATTTTTATGTGAAACTTTGGGGCTATCATTGATATGACAGTGGAGACCTTAAAAATTCTGGAGCAGCAAATCCCAATTTACTTTGCCTTCATCAAAATGCCGAAGGATCTGGTGCACATGGGTCATATTAACCTGGCATATAGTGACAGGGTGATTCCAGTTCGCTACCATTGACTAAAGAGCAAGATGGACCCTCCCTCAGCAGATATATGAATATTAAGGGCTTCTGCTCAGAGCTGCTGGGCTGATGTCCATCCCCTCCGTTCAAGTAACAGTGAACACTGAATTGGTGGTAAAAGTGCCAGGCAGACTCTATGAATAAGTTATTGGTCCTTATCAGCCTTCGCAGCTTGAGCCCCATGTGGCTCCAGGCATTATACTTCCAGGCCTTTAGGAGATCAAAGTTTTATTAGAAAATCTACAGAATGAACCATTACAAATTTTCCAGCATCAAATTTTGGCGTATTTAAACATGACCCCTGTTGAGGAGGTCCTTCAGGTTCACGAGTTTGGATCACTGGATGAATTTGGTCTTCCCGTCATACTGAAGCCTGGCATAATGGTGGTGGTACCACACGAAAACCTAATGGGGTTATCAGAAAACTTGTAAAGATCAGGTGATCGCTTTATTTCAAAAATATAAGGAATTCTTTATCATTGATGACCATAATTTAAGGTACGCACAGGGAATTGTACATTGACTGGACATGGATGATCATCCTTCCATCAAGCCTTGGTCAATCCACCAATCAAGGGCAGCAAAAGATGTCATCACTGTTGAGATTGATAAGCCTCTGTAGAAAGGAAAGCTCAAACTGTCAAGGATTCTGTGGGCTTTGCCCGTCCTAATTGTCAAAAAGAAGGATGGTACCAACTGGGTAGTGATAGACTACTGGAAGCTCAACAGCATTACCAAAAAGGACTCATACCCATTGCCACGAATAGACAATGCCTTGGATCAGTTGGGAGGAGCTTATTACTTCTTGGCGATAGATTTGATATAAAATTATTGGCAGATCGAGTTACCCGTGGTAAAACAGGAGAGAAGCACTATTATCACGTCCAAGGAGCTTTTCCAACCGGCCCATATGCCATAATAAATGTATAATGCCCTTTCTACGTTCCAACGGGCCATGGACACTATCCTTGGAAACTTGAAGCTGTTGTGCATACTCGTATACCTTAATGATATCAAAGTTTTTTCCTAGAAGTTTTCAGAGAACCTTACCCATTTGGAGGAGGTATTCCGCCAGCTTTCTGCGTCCAACACAAAGATAAAGACCCGTTAATGCCACTTCTTCAAAGACTAGCTGGAGTACCTAGGGTTTTTAGTGATGCAACGGGGCTTAAACCCCAACCAGCCATGGTGGAGGTTATCCAAATGATGACTACACCAAACAGTAAACGCAATAAACAAGTATTTTAGGGATGGTCAGCTACTACCACCGCTTTATACCCAACTTCAATTTTATTGGAGGTCCGCTTCTTGAGTTGATAAATAAGGGTGCCGCATTTGAATAAACAGAACGCCGCCAATGCTCTTTTGATAAACTTTGGATGGAACTAATCAGTGCGCCAGTGCTGCGCTACCTAAAATTCAATAAAGAGTTTATTGTCCAGATGTATGCGTCCCTTTCCGCCGTTGGGGCGGTTCTATCCCAAAAAGATGATAAAGGGGAGGAGCACCCAGTGGCTTACTGCAATCAAATCCTGAATTGCCACAAACATAATTATACCATGACTGAGCAGGGGTGCTTAGCAAAGATATATGCTTATAAGAAGTTTAGGGTCTATTTTCATGGAGTAAATTTTATAGTTATATCAGCTCATGCTTTGGTACACTGGGTGGCAAAATCTCAAAAATCCAGAAGGGCGTCTATCCTGCTGGGCCCTCAAAACTGAAAGCTTTTGACTTTAAGATCCTCCACCAACCTCGAGAAAAACTCCAGAACTCTGATTGCTTGTCTAGGCTACCAATGATAGCAGTCACAGCGGATATGAGGACATAATGTACAATAAGATGCTCAGAGGTAAATGCGATGGTTACCACTAAAGTCATAAGATCATTAAACGAGATGCTAGCAAATACCTTCATAAAGGAATGGTGAATTGGACAAGCGGATTGGAGAATCTACTGTAAAATTTCCGTGACCCTCAGCATGGCCTAGCATTATCATAAGCTCACATAAGGCAGTCAGACATGGTGGAGTGCGCAAAACGTTGGAATTGTTGTGGCCTCGGTATTACTGGGAAAGCATGAACTTCAATGTGCTTGAAACGATCTCCTTTGCCACCAGTGCTAAGTGGAAAAGCCATTCTGCTAGAGGACCTCGTACTAGTTATTGAAACCACATTTTGCTTGACATACATTTCCATTGATGTCATTGTCCCCCGCCAACGGGAGCTAACCAGACCAAATACATTCTGGTGGTGATTGACCACTTGACCAGGTGGGTTGAATCGCGGGTGATATGGGATTTGGGGGCGGTTACAGTAGCCAAGTTCATAATGGAATGTATTATCCAGTGACATGGCTGCCCTCAGTTCCTCCTTACAAATAATGTAATTAACTTCACTTCCCACATCCTCCCAAAGCTAACCGAGCTGATGGCTATCTGTGGGGTTTTGAAGATCCAATATCACCCCAAGTCTAATGGGATGGTCAAGAGTTTATGGGACTTTAGTGAACATACTTTATAAACTGATAGCGGATTGACCTTCAGATTGGAGTTCCCTTCTTTCCACGGCTGTCTTCAATTATAATATAAATTACCACTCTGCCACGGGGAAGAGTCCTTTCAATCACTTTATAGATGACACCCTGCTCTTCTGGCGCTGCTTTATGCTTGTATAAAAGATACTGGCGGAATGGATCCCCAATAATATTTGATTAACCTAGCAGTCACTAATCAATTTGCAAATTAAAGCATACTTGTTTAGCTTATCCAAGAAGAAAAAGAATCAGGCTGCCAATCATGTATGGCGTATTGTCCTAGCTTAGTTCAAAGATGGGTGCATAATTCTATTCCATGACCAACATGGGTTTAGTAGGAAGCACAAATTAGCTAGCTTCTGGATTGGTCCATTTGAAGTTATTGAGAAAACAGGTGTTGACGCCTATACTACCAAGGACCCCTCTAGCTTTCATATTATCAACCTTGAGCATGCAAATTTTCTTTGGGCGTATAAACAATAGGAGATTTATCATCCAGTCAAGGGGGTAATGTTGTGATTCTTATAAAGCTGAATGATACGCCTAATTAGCTACAGCGGATTGACTATAAATTGCCAACCAATACTAATAGTGTACAAATATGAGCGCCTTGGAATGAGGTGATATTGGGTCAGAAAGGATAATATTGGATTGCCTCCAAATAAGGTGATAAGACAATATTGACTTTGCAAATATTTAGTAGATCGCCTCAAACTAAGGTGATAGAAAATTTAAGAATACTATACTCTAATGGATCCAACGATAATACGGCGGAAACAATAGTTTAAGCCAAGGGAGCGGTATTGACTGAAGTTACTGATATATAAGAGAAGGAGGTACTTGAAGGAGGAGGATTGTTAATAAGGAATAGAGTGCGGAGCAGAGGGTATTTGCTACAAAATATTAAGTTAAATAAAAGAGTGTCATTAGGGCAATAGCTCCATATTTTATTAGGCTTATTAAGTTTTCTTGGGGATGACGATCTCTATATTGTCCGTCCATTGTTCAGTGGTTTTGCCCCTGTACAACCCTCTAAGTGTATCCTAAAGATTTCGCCAAAATTAAACAGTAACCATATGTGATAGCCCATGGTGATCAAGAACTTTTGTAGCTAACATGAGACTCCTTTGTTTAGTAGCTCCTCAAAGGTGTTTAACCTCTGATGAGCTTTATTGGAAAGTCATGTATTATTCACAATTGCTTTTCAGACCTCAGTAAAACTGAAATGTAATTTGTTCAGTAGAGAGTCTTTTGAGGATTGTTCTGACCCTTGTCAACAGTAGATTTCTGTAAGTTTCAGATTTTTTATATAGCAAAAATTCTTTGGGTATGCTTGATTGAGGATTGAACTAAGTTAACCAGAAATCATTAGTTTCTTGACTTTCAGTGATACATATGGCAAGAGATGCCATGGTTGTATCACGGCATTTCATGTATATTTCCATCTTGAGCGCCTGATCCTTGAGGTAATAGAACAGGCCAAAGGAGGGATCAATTTGTTAAGTACTAATCATAAATCCCCGGTATAATGTTTCCAGAATGGCTTTTACATTTCAGATGTAAGATTAATTGGGCTTGTTGTATCTACATGAGCTCCCCCTCTGTGATAAGAGACAGAGAGTAGGAGGTACCTGCATCAGAGCCCTAGCGGATGGTATTAAATAATTTAAGATATCCTTTTCACTAGTTTACATCTCAATGTTAATATCTCTTCTGGCTGAATCTTCCAGTAACTGGTTTCGTGGGTCCATTTCTGAAAGCGTCACCAATTTTTGTGAGCACCAGTTGTTATATTCCAAGGGTCGCTTGCTTGAAAATAAATCCTTCACATCTAATCAGTCTGAAGTCCAGATGAAAGATCCTCGATTTCTCCTGTGTCTTACAGTATTTTGACCATTTGGAAGCTCAAAAGTCATATTTAAATAAATCTGACTCTTCTGGTTGATCTTAGGCTTAATTTTTGTGTATCTGAGAACTTCTACCAAGTCAGGCAAAGGTACAAGCTGAGATTTCTGACTTAACAGCTTAAAACTCTTTTAAAATAAGAATTATGATAAAAATATAAAGAATTAAAAGGAAATATATCTCTATTAGATGATATTATTGGATGATCTTCTCATTAGGCCAGGCGCCGGTATTTATACCTCTAGGGCATCCCCAGGCCAAATATTGAGCATGCAATTTCTGCAGATAATATTTTCTACTTCAGTTCGGCCATTGAACTGATAGAATTAAGAACTATCACTAGGACTATCTGTGGGAGAAAATACTCATATTCAGGAAGGTTTCAGGGGCAAAAATGGCAAAACAAATGTAAGAATTTGTCCTAGACCAGCCCAATTTGAGTTTTGCAATACAGCTGATAAATTGAAACTTCTGTGAACTTTGGCATCTTTTTTAAGTAAATGACATACCCCTAATTGGGACGTCGGCAGGCCTCTCTCAATTCACTAGGTTCTCCTGATCTTGGCGATACATGTGCAAATGCTACTATGCTGATCATAATTATTAACATACAAAATTCGCCTTAGTGTGGGAAATTGATTGCAACATCATGATGTTAAACTTATTGTTCTATTTGTCAATGAAATTTAAAGGAATTTTCAGGATTGATCCCAGACGATTTCTTAAGTTAAGTGGTCAATATTAATCCCAATTAATTGGGACCAAATGCCAAGTTTGTTGCATGTATAATCGTCCTGAATTATGCAAAGATATTTGGCATGGGCTGTCAAAAGAATTATCAGTTTAAATTGACGTTGAGATATTCAGCCTGAACTGTAATGCAAGTAATCGCCTTAGTTGAGAATTAGGGTAATTGGCTCAAGTTTTAAGAGGATAATCATCCTGATTTGTTGGTCGTCGAGGGTTTATTTTTGGTTCATCCAACCAGAATCTGACAGGACTCTCAGATTGCTCGCTATGTGATAGAGGCCAGAGTCTTCTCAAAACATGATTGCTTAAATGAGTTTCATATGATTTGGATCAAGAAGCTCCAGGAGTGGTTCACCACATTCTGAACCAGCAAAGGAATTTTCCGGTTTTGGGTTATGTTTTGGGGCTTAAAAATGCACCTGTCATCTTCCAACATCATATAGACGCGGCTTTGGGGAACCTGCTAGGTGTGTGCGCGGTGGCCTACATGAATAATATTCTAGTGTTTTCCCATGATTAAGAGTCTCATGCAATACAACTGTGGCGAGTGGTAAAGAGTTTAAGGGCAGCCAACCTTACGCCGAAAATCCATAAGTTTGAGCTTTTTAGTCCCAGGTCACCTTCCTGGGCAACATCGCATTTGTATAAGGCCACATGATAACTCCAGATAAGGAGAAAGTGATTCAAAAGTGGCCCACCCCAGCTTCAGTCAAGAAATTGAGGAGTTTTTTTGGGGGGGATGTGTACGTTCCTTAAGAAATTCACACCAAAATTTTTCTGAGATGGAGGGTCCTTTTATAAGGCAAGTGTCACAAAAGTGCTCCAGTGGTCCCCAGCTTTCCAGGATCCTTCCAAGTGGTAAAGTGCATCCTGTTGTCCACATCCATCATTCGCCATGTTGATCCCAAAATAGAGTTTATTGTGGATTCTGATGCCTCCAACTTCGCCATAGTGGCCGGCTTATTACAAGTAGGCGAAGATGGAATAGAGCATCTGATGGGATATTTTCTCAGAAGTTGTCTCTGCCTGAGTTAAACTACGCAATTTATGATAAAGAGTTATTGGCAGTGGTTGAGGCTCTTACCTATTGGTGCCATTACTTGCATGGTTCATCCCAACCCTTCTGCATATTTACAGATCACCATGACTTGTTGTACTATTGTGCACCTCATGTCCTGACCCTACGGAAAACCTGCTGGCATAAGACTTTAGCCCTATTTGTGTTTTCTTATGAGTTTACAAAGAGCCAGGAGAATGGTTTGGGAGATGCTTTGAGCTGAAACCCTGCGTTTTCTCCAGATCCAAAGGAGGTAGAGGTACACAACGCTCAGTTGATGATCTCACCGGGTAAGATTGTGTCCCAAAATCCCTCCCCCATGACCCACGGATCAGCACTTGCTCCTCAGGAAAATATGGAGAAATATGGTATGTTTAGAAAGGTGGTCCTTTCAAAGTCCTTTTCAGAAAAACATAATATGGTCCTGTCCAAGAGCAAGTTAAATCAGAAAGAAATCACTAGGGGTTAACACACTAAGAAAGAGACAGTGTGGTTTCAGGACGCCTATGGGCTCTGCTGGACCCTTCGCATGGAAATCATTTAGGACTATCATGACAGATCTACCGTTAGACACCTTGTGAAGGAGAAGATTCTGAACCTGATACACCACAAACATAATTGGAAGGGGTTAGCTGCGCAGGTTGCTAGGCTTTGTAAGGAGTGCTTGGTTTGCAACCAAATGAAGCCAAATCGCCGGCCACTAGCAGGGTTGCTGGTACCACTTCAAAAAGCTGAAGTGCCTTGTACTTCCTTATTGGTGGATCTTATTGTGGAGTTACCTGCGTCTGATGGCTATGATGACTTAATGGTAGTGGTGGACCGTTTTACAAAGTTTTCCCAATTTATCCGCTGTAGAACCACAGTAACTGTGGCTGAGTGGCTAGGCTCTTTGTATATCATGTATTTGACCTTCATGGGGCTCCCCAGGAGATAATTAAAGATCATGGTACCCAGTTTACCTTTGTTTTAGGGAAGAATTGTGTAAAACCCTTCTAATTTTCCCCTGCCGTTCTAATGCCTATCACCCCCAATAGATGGGTGGACTGAACGAGTAAACCAGTGCTTAGAACAGTTCCTGCATTGTTACACTGCCACGGATACTTTAGATTAGGTTCCACCATCTCCTTATGGCCCAACTTAGCTATAACAACACCCAACATGCATCAATTGGTTGTTCCCCCTTCTTCGCCAACTATGACTTCAACCCAACCTTCAACTTGTAGCCCAGTTGTGGAGCCCAGTTGTGAATCCAAGGAGGAATTGGTGATGGACTTCACAAAAACTATCAAGAAAATACACCAAGGGGTGAACACCAATTTTGATACGGCCATGCAAGATTACAAGAAGAATTCTGATGGTAAGAGACAAGTCAGTCCTGCATACAAGGAAGGAGATCTCGTGATGTTTGATGCTAAAAACATCCCAATCAAGCAAAAATGCAAAAAACTGGGACCAAAGAGGATTGGGCCTTACCGCGTTGTCAGAAAGGTAAGCCACGCCTCATACCAGCTAGATCTTCCTGCATCATATCTGATATTCACCATCTTTTATGAAAGTAATCTGACGTTGTTTTAGGGATCCCACTAGAGACCTTAGAGGATTATCTTATTGAAGGGGCGCCAGAGTGAGAAGTGAAGTAGATTGAAGCCTCAAGCCATGTAAAAAGATGACTTGAGTATCTTGTATACTGGAAGGTGTTTGATGCTGCGGAGAACAGTTGGGTACTAGTGTATGTTTGCTCCCATGCCTAAGATCTTATTGAATTTTTCCACAAGCGTTTTCATGAGGCTGCTGGATCCAAGTCAAAGCAAGCCCTCACCGACTTAAAAGAGGCTTCTTCCCGCAAGAACTTTTCCTTGGAAAAAGCCCTAGAGGGGATCTGAGTCTCAAAAGAATGTGAGAGTGATGTCATGATTATATGACATAATCAAGGGCACAAACTGCAAGGAGAAGGCTGGACGTCAGGAGGCCAAAAAAGTCAAGTTGCAAGGTCTTCCTGACTTGAAACATACCTTGGACCAAAGCTGGGTTCAGGCGTGATATTCCCAGTTTGGTCCTGGGGATGTGTGTGATGCTTGTACCTGCATAACAGCCAGGGTGATAAAAGCACCAGCTATGTTCTCAACCCCATTGGTTCAGTACAGTTGCTTAAGGAAAAGTTTTAAAACACCTTTCATTTATATTATCACTAAATCAGGATGAGTTTGTTTACAATATAAAACTCAAGTTTAAAAAAATCTTGAGTTATAGGACCCTAGCCAATGGTATTGTGTGTCTATTGGTTTTTTGTGCTTAGCACCACCCCCAAAAATTGATGACTCACCCCTTTGAGTAAGTATGATTCTGAAAGACTAATTTTTACTTATTGGTTGACTTCTATATTTAAAATTCCAGTTAGGTTTACATTTTTATGTGCAATTATTTAGTCTTGTTTGCTGACCATCAAGAAGTCCAATTTAACCAAATGCATGACATTCTTTCGTGGACCCTTGTGTGCACCATCCTTCTGAGAGGTGCTTTGCTTACCCTTACCTTAGTTGAGTGTTCCTTAGCAGTGGGTTGGGCCCTCTCCAACCATCTCTAATGGAACTGGAGTGTTACAGATACGCTCCTTACAGTATTGAGAGAATACAAAACTACACTATGAGAAAAAGTAGATGAATAGTACATGTTTTAAATTATTCAATCAAATCAATAGTATGCTTAAAATATTTAACTTCAATACTTGCAAGCATATTTAATTAATATAAAATCTCTTATCAAGACTAGTACCTAATTTTCAAATAAAAAACAAAATTTATAAACATAAACTAAAAAAACTTTGGTATGTGTATAATTAATAATAAAGGAGGATAAAAGGATTTAAATTACCATCTTAGAGAGAAAGTTTAAAATTAAAGAAAAGTAATTTAAAATATAAGCTCTTTATAAACAAACTAAACATTTATAATAAGAGAAAAAAATTTTAAAATAAAAGTTTTTTACTTATAAAACTTATATAAAAAGCAAATATGAGTATTATTAAATTAAAAATGAAACTATTAGCAACTAAAGTAAATGCATCTTAAATTAGAAAGTAATATTTTATTATTTGATTAAATTTACTTTTTCATATATATATGCTAACATAATTTACCAAATTTCAATCTTTTTGTTGCATACAAATTCATGTTGTTAACAAGTGAGGCAAGAATTATAAAAATTTTAATGGATTATAGATTTAGATTATTTTATATGAATTATCAATACTGAATTTTGTATTGTTGAACAATATCACAATGATATGTTTATTTGAGGTAATCCAAACAGGGGACTTACAATACCAACTTCTCAATGAGTGAAAATATCCCTAATAAACAAACCATAACGCCCAAAGTGAGCGTTCAAAAATTTAAAAAAAAAACAATTACTACTGGAAAGTATGAAAGTGGAAAACCACTTATCTTACCATGGTGGAAGGTAAAGAGGAATTGGGGGGCTCATCCCAGTGGCAACTTTCTCATCCCAGATCAAGTATGGGTCAAGGCGGAGAGCAAGGGCATAAGGCATTAGAAGTATGTGTCTGAAGGTTTCCTTGGGGTAAAGTACAAAAAAGTTTCCATGGATAAGCCCACCAATATAAGTGTAAAAGTGCTTCTTCATCTTGGATACAAGCGTCGTGGATCTTGGAGAAATTTGACAATAGTGGTGTGGATTATCTCGAAAATTTGGGATTTTGAGCTATACTGCAACATTCTGGATTGGCTAAATGACTTTTAAATAAATTTAAGATGTTGTTATTGGCCAGAGGGTTATTCTGGGGGGATAATGGGAGTAGGGATACCCCTGTAAGAATCACCACTAACTTGGTGACAGCTTTAGAGAGGATGACAGTTGGGCATGGCACTGGTACCAAAAGAAAGCTGGTGGTAAATTTGGAATGTAGTGGCATTTGTCTGGGGGCATAGAAACAAAGGGGAAGCAGAGTGTCATAAACAAAATTTGAAAACGCTCAGGTGAGAAATTGAATGGGTGAATAAAAATCACCCAATTATTCAACGCCAGCCAGTAAGACCTAAGTATTCTGGTTGAAGTAGATTGGGGCTTTGGCATAAGATTAGGTTTGTCTGATGAATAAGATAACGTTTGGGACTAAACTTTAGTCCAAGCTGCTTCCTGATTGGCTGTGGTGTTTGCACTTCTTGAGTGAGTCTGAGCCTTATTGGATGCTGGTGGAATGACTTCAGAAGCAGCCTTTGGGGGAGGGGGGGCAAGTGTGTATTTTAAACAAAAAATGGCGCAGGATTGGTGGCAGGTTGGGCACTAAAGTATTTAAGCTCAGATCTTTTTGAAGCAGCAATGGAAAAGCATTTTGTTTTTAGTGATCCAACTCAAACAGGGCTGACAGATAGTACGCCTGACCCCAACAAAAGCACAGATTGGATGGTGGGGCAGAAGGGACAATGTAGCGACGGGAAATCAGCTGAGATACTTTATTAGGACTAGGGCATAATTTGACAAACACCCAAGGTCAAGATAGACAGGTGGCCCCATTAGGGACCACAAACTGAAGGATGGGGCCAAAACTGCATGAACCAAACCAATCAGTAACTCCTGATGGAGCACCTTAGGATGAAGGTGGGTGGGAAAACAAGCAAACTGAACCGCCATAGTGGTGTCCACTTAGAGCGAGGTTAGAATTGTTAATAGAGGGGTGCCCTGGTATATCATGAGCAAAGTTGTCACATGGCGGTGTTGGCTTTGCAAATTAAGCTGAGGCTGATTTACCCCTTATATAGTAGTAGTCAATAAAGCCAATGGGTTCTGTCACCACCAGAGCTAATTTGATTGTTGTTTTGTTGTAATATGGGTTTAGTTTCTCATATTTGACCCAAAGTTCAAATTCATGTTGCTCTGAGGGAGCATCAGTGGGCTATGGGCACTGCCTGGAAACATGCAAGGCGGAGGCTGTGATCCTTAAGTGGAACAAATAATCATACGGATTTGGTATGACTGGATGACCCAATCCAATTGCATTTTCCCGCTGGATGGAAAATGCTGGGGAGTCTCGCCGCAGTCTCAAACTGGAGCTGTCAGGAAATCTGAGATCATTGAAGTAAAACTGGCTGCAAGAGGGAAATTTCATATATTAAGTTTTATAAAATTTGCTCAGAGAATAGTGCCAAATAGAAAGAAAGAATCTAGACTTTTAATGATTTTATTATATATGTAGTTTGGGATTATTATTCTAATCTGAAATGTATACTAATATAAATGATTGTTTTAACTAATCAAATCATCAGATACATTCTTCCAATTCTAATATAGTATATATGACAGATATAAAATAAAATAAAAAAAAAATTTATACTTAAGAAGAGTTACTGAAGATAATACAATTACAAAAACCAAATATAAATGACACTTAAAAAATATAAAAGAATAAACTTGAAGTAGTCTAAATAGTAAAAGTACCTAGTATACATTAGATAAACATTTCAGACATCTTATTATCTTTATAAAAATATAGATAAAATTAAGAAGCATTATAAAGAAAACATCAGAATTAATCAAAAAAAACATGTGAACTCAAGATTATGATAAGAATTATTCTTTTATCTGGGGAAGGTCGACCAGGGGACAAGCACTTCAGTTATAGTGAGAAAACTAATGAAATTTGACAATTAAAGACACCCCAGAGGGTTCAAAGCCCCTCTTGTTGTCTCCAGGATCACCAAGATTAGGACGGTAGGGAAGGGGAGTTATGCTGGCTTATTCTTGGATGCAGCATGTGTGAAGGAAAGGATCAACTTTTAGGAACCATATGGGGAACCATGTGTTGATTGTCCTTCTGTTATGGGGGGTCATATGTCCAAACAGCCATGCTTGGAAATGTTCCAATATATGGCTGTGGAAGCGATGAATGGCTTCTTGGATTGTTGGCGCTGCTCCTGTGAACGATTCCAGTACCATTGTATGTATCGTCCATAGTGCTATTGCTACTATTAGCGCCCTGAGAGATGGGTGGATAGGAGAGTCCATGTTTATAGCGAACATGTTCCTTGCTAGGCTGAATGGATGTCCGTTTTCTTGGCGGAAAAGACGCATGGCCTCTTCCATACATCCACTGATGTTGGGCATTGTTCTAAACGGTGGGCTAGGCTTCCATACTGACCACATATTGCACATGAGGTATGATTGGCATTTGACCGTTCAGCTGTTCAGTATACTCTCCTCATACACCTCCATACATGTGCTCTTATCCTGGGTTGGAGTAGAGGGTGATGTGTGTATCTCCATACTCTTCTTTGGGTCTCCAGGTTGTAGGGTATGTCCATATGGTCCAGATAATCCATCCTAGCTATGGTATTTGGGCTTTTGCTTATTATATTGTCTGTGACTATTTGATCATTGATCTCCTGTCTGTTAGTTAGCCTTAGGTGTCCTTGGTGACTGGTTTGATCATTTATGTGAATCCGCCATGTCGCTCTTCTCATGGCTAGGAGTATTCTTTTGAAGTGTACAGGAGTGCAATGTTGTCCTGCAGCTGTAGGATGGGATGGCGGAATTTTGATTAATGTGTTCTGGTAATCTGGGTTTGATGATTGTAATGCTTGTGTGAAGTTATATCTTGCTGTTCTGGCCCAGTGTGTATCTGGAAGATCTGTGATAGTCACCTGAGCTATCCAGGATCCCAGTATATGGGTTGCTTGCTTTACGTAATCAGTAAGCCCCATACCTCCATTCCTTCCAGAGCCAAATAGTGTTTCAAGGCGTACAGGGGGTTGTGGTTGGACCATAGCCATCCTTGTAATAGGGCGTTGACTGTGTTTAAGAAAGATGGTGAGAAAGCGATTGCAGGGCTGTGAACCATATAATTGATAGAATCATTGAGTTGGCTACCGTGACCCTTCCTGTTAGACCTGTTTGGTGTCCATGTAAGGAGGCAATGCGTTTTGTTATTTTGTCTAATAATTGACTTTCCATCATGGAGTTAGCGTATCCTCCTGCTTCCAACCATACTCCCAAGTGACGAACAGGGCCAGCTGTTGGCTTGGTGATGAATGGAAGTTTTAGTGAGGTCGTTGCTAATTTTCGCCTCCTATGTCTGGTCAGGAGTCTTGATGTTGTACTAGCTTGTTGGCCCTGTGTAGATGGCATCCACTGGGTCTGATATTTTCCCAGGAGTATAATTTCCGTTTTCTCAGTGTTAAGTGATGCGTTACTTATGGCTGAATAGTCTTGTATTATCTTCTCAATTCTGCAAGCGTCTTAATTGTTGGATATGCCCACCACACAATCATCAGCGAAGGCCATCATTTTGACTGGTGGTTGGCCCTTGACGTTGATTCCTTTGAGCAGAGTGTTTGTATTTCGGATTAGGGGGTCTAGGCTAAAGTTGTAGAGTAGAGGGCTTAAGGGGTCTCCTTGTTTTAGTCCTCTCTGTGGGATAACTGGGTTGGTTAAGAAGCCTGCTCCCCGCACAGCCATGGTTGCAGACTCTGTAAACAACATTACCCAGTTTATGAATCTATTTGGAAGCTTGAATTTTTGAAGGCAGGCTCTAAGATAGGTCCAGTTTACCCTGTCATATGCCTTTTGTTGGTCTAAAAAGACAAGTGCTCCAGAGGTTTTGGACTGGCAGACATTTGCAACTGTGTGGATGTTATCCCATATGGATCTTCTTGGGACAAATCCATATTGTGATGGGGATATCGCATCAGTTGCAATTTCTCCTAGTCGTTTAGCCATAATTTTTGTGAAAATTTTTGTATCTGTATTGGTTAGGGAAATTGGGCGCCAGTTGGATAAGTCTAATCTGTCTCCTTTCTTGAATAAAGTGACCGTGTATGCTTCTTTGCCTCCAGGTAGGAGGCATGTTTCCATAATACACTTGTTCATTGAAGCTAGAAGAATGTTAGAGATGTTAGTAAAATATTTTATATAAAATTCATAGGGAATCCCATCAGGTCCAGGGCATTTCCCTCTTGGTGCACCGCGTACTACTTCCCATAAACCTTGCATAATTTTTTAGTACTAGATGGTCACATGATATTAGGTTAATTAAATTGTTATTTTGAATCCCAGTGTCAATATGTGCACTTCTAAGGGAATTTTTTTAGTTTTTTCTGTTTTGACCGGCTCAGATTTATACAATTTCGTGTAAAACCTGTGCACTTTGGTCACAACTTCTTTGGGTGTTTCTGCTATGGATTTGTCCAGTTGACAGACCTGTGTGTAAAAGCTATTGTATTTTACCTGGTGTGGAATTATTGGAAAAAGTAGCTCAAGCAAGTTTCTCCATCTCTTATGTTTTTGCTTTTATATTGGACTCCAACTCTTTGTTGATGTTCGTGGATCAGGGTGTTTAGCCAAGCAGAAACCTCTGCCCATTTGCGACCCCATCCATGGCTGTATCCCATTCTTGGTACATTGTTTTCTAGATGGTCAATTTCAGCCAATGTGTGTTTGATAATGGCTGAAACTGCCCTGTGTCTTCTAGACGATGTATGTTTAATTTGTTGGGTTGTTGATTTTTTAAAGTTTTCCCAGGTGGTTAGTGGGTCCAAGCAAAAGGGTGTTTGAAAATCCTGGGTTGAGGATATTTCCTCCATCCAGGATTGAAATTCTGAGTCAGCTAAACTTTCTGGGCGTATTCTGCACCATCTGGGTGCTTGGGTAAAGTGTTACGCCAGTTTGTAAGACACCAAAACAAGCCAATGGTCAGAGAATTCAATTTTTGTAGTTTTAAATTTTTGAATTTGGTGATGGAAAAAAATTGGTGTGAGTATTAAGTCTATCCTCGACATAGAGACAAGTGTGCCATTGTGTACATGTGGGCGTGTCATGATTTGTAGTAGGGATCGCCTTTTTGGCAGTGGATCATATAGTCCCAGGGTGGCCTTTAGTACTCAAAGTTACACTTGCCCTTGTGGTATCCCATTGTGTATGGCCATTGGTCCGTTTCTGGGTTAATCCAGCAGTTCATGTCTCCCATGACAAAAGTGTTTGCTGGCAGATTTAGTTGTGTTAGGTCTGTGAGAAATTCTCTTCAGTCCTGTGCACTGTTTGGGGCATACACACTAGCAATTGTGTGCACTTTGGTGTGCCATGAGAATGTTATGGCGAGTACATGGCCATCCAGGAATGAATTTTTATTAATAAATTTAAAGTTTTGGTTCACGCGTACTATCACCCCACAGTGGAGCTACCAAAACAATATTGTTGGGAGGAGCATTTTTCCCATGCCTCCTCCTCTCCCTGTGGACAGTGGGTTTCCTGCACCTCCAGGATATCCACAGGTGGGTTTTGTAGGAGACTCAACTTCTTGGCCCAGGACATTAAGGCCTTGAGTCCCGCTATGTTCAGCATCCCTATCTCTACTGAGATGCCCAATGCGCCTCAGGAGCGGTTAGCAGGGCCTCCTGGCCCTACACCCTCAATCACATTTCTCTCCACTGAACCTCTGCTGTAGAGAGCATAACCATGAGTAGGAGTTGGGGTGTATTCTGCCCCTTTCATCACCGCAGTTTTCACTCCTCTCTTGGCTTTACTTGGTTTAAAAATATTATTGCAGTGCACTTGTGGATTTTTATTGGCCACATTATATTCTTGCGCATTCCATTGTTGATTTTCCTTCCCAATTGGGTTAAATTCCGCATTTTCTGGAGGTGCATTGAACCCCAATTTTTCTGCATTCATTTCCAAATTGGGTTCCACCAAATTTGAACTGGTCAGATTGGGTGTATGGTTTTCCGCAGGATCTGATTGGTTCATGGACTCAAACTCCTCCATGTCTTCCTGGATCTGCTCTGGCAATATGGTTGATTCCGCTGAGGCCTTTGCCTTGTCAGCGGCCAGCTTGCGAGCTTGTTTGGCCATTTTTCGTTCTTTTAAGGAAATAGGGTCAGTTATTTTATATTGTCCATGTTCTCCCCAGTTGAAGGCTTGTGTAGTATCTGTGATTTTGGCGTACTCTGACTCATCTTCTCCCATTTCAACCTCACAGAATTCCATTTTTACTCAGGCCTTCTTTGTTAGGGAAAGCATGAATCTTGTGCCCAAAGGCCTGGCAGTGGTTGCAGATGGGGGTGCGCTTTCCACTGTTACACACAAAAGCTGGGATTTTTCCCATCGATTGTGAAGGATGCAATGCTGGGGATTTTTGTAATATCCTCTACTACATCCTGTTTTGGTGAAATTATTGCTATTGCCTTCCCCATGCTAAGGGTCGGCATCAGCTAGAATCATTGCATTTTGAATTGTTTAATTTCTCCGTAGGCTTCCAAGCCTTCTTGGAGATGTCTTTCAGCTACTGTGCACACCAGTGTAGTCAGAAGATAATAAAAAATGATGAAAAATGTCTTTGGATTCTGTCCAACAGGAGCGTTTGGTTGGGACCAATTGCTGTCCATCGGGAAGGTCAAGTACCACTCTGACCTTTGCTGCTTTGTTTGCTTCTTCCACGGTTTTGAACCCAAGGTCTACCCAACCTCTGCAGATAGTATGGGTTGTTAGGTACACCACGTGTGGGAAATTTTTTTGTTGGGCTTCGCTGAGCTTTTCCCACATTGTCAGTGTTTCTACGCCCAGGAAACCTTGTATCCCATGTTCCACCAATGACAGTGGTTGCAATTGGGATACTTCCAAATAGCTGCAATTTTACTAAGAAATTGATGAAATCCGCGGGATGCACAACCTCAGGTTTTTATTTTTGCTTAGATTTTCGTTTGTACCTGTGCGCTTGGTACCTTTGGGCGGTGCAGGTCTGGGTCCACTGACCTTTACCACGTTTGCCCAGCTCTTTACCTTTTTTTATTCATACTTAACTCCCCTGGTGTTGATTATCAAATTACGCTGTTTGAATCAAATTGAAATTACTAAAAGTGATAGTAATTGGAAAGAAAAGTTTATGATAAGAATTATTAGTAATAGTATCTTTAAATGATTTAATTTTTAATTTAAATTTTTATTTGAGGTAAGCCAACCAGGGATTGCCATTACCAATACAAAACCAAGTACACGCAATGCAATAGCACAAACCAAACGCCCTAAATGAGTGGCGAGACACCAAAACAAAAGGAAAATTACCCTAGCAGGTGTAGCGGCCATAAATTACTTATCTCACCATGTTGGAGGAGGAGGGGGTCAGGTGGATTATTGATTTCATCTTCAGCATTGAAGAGGCGGATCAAAGCTGAGAGCAAAGGGGTTGGGGCGTCCGCAGGATGTGGTTCAAGGTGAAATAGATAATTGTTGAGATCTCTAGTAATAATCTGGGCCTGGAGAAAAGCCTCCAGGAATTCAGCAACATGGTGTTAATCATGTATGCGTGCGTTGGGAAGTTGGGAAAATTTCGCAATATTGGATCTGGTGATATGTGTGGTGGGGGAAAATTCTGCCAGTGCAACCAAATTTTTGATATCAGAGATGGCAATTTATCTTAATCGTTCAATTTCAACTTTTGCAACCTCAGGGAAATTGGATTAGGAAATCAGTTAAATGTAGCCCTTCTTACAATTCAGTGATTAAGAGTGCCACAGCTTCATGGAGATGGCAGCTTTCAGGAGAGGCCACTGCAGCCTCAGCAAGTTAATGGTCACCCAAGAATGGGGTAGCGTGGGTTTGGGGATATATTTCTTAGGTGGGAATGGGGCATCGAAATCTGAAGGTAGATACAGTTCCAAATTAATTGGAAAGTTGGGAGGTGGGACAATATCCCTAGATTCAGTTATTTCATCCAATTAGTACTAAGGATTGTTTGAGTATGATTGATTTGGAGAGATGTTGCTTTGGTTGGGTAAGTTTTGAGGCGGGATATTGGTTGTATTGAATTTGGGTCCAAACCTGCTCCTGATTGGGTATATTGTTGAAAATTAAGACAGCTTTGGCTTTGGTTACAAAGGTTTGCAATTTTTGAGCGTTCAGCTGGAGGGAATGGGTGCAGCCAAAATTTCCCACTCAAAAGCTTTTTGTGTGGCCTCACATGTGGGCTTGGCGGTTTCCACATTTTTTGAATTTTTTTGACAGGCTTTTTTGGAATGATCCAACTCATGGCAGAGGGGGCAAACTGTGCGGCCATTGTCAATATGAGCCCAAAAGAAGTGATCTGGTGCAGATAGGATATGGGCACGTGGTGTAATGTGCTGGGCTATGGTTGGCTGGTAGGGGGTTATGGTGGCCATTGCCTGTAGTGCCGATAACTGCTCAGCACTGCTCAGGATCAGAAAGTGGAGGATTGGATCTGTACCATATCTGGACAGCTTCATCATCAATTCTTCATAGAGGGTTTAAGGGGGAAGGTGCGAAGGAAGGTTTGCAAAGGTCACCACCAATGTGATATCACTATAGAGGCATGTTCGGGTGGTGATAATGGGTATGTTTTTAAATATTAAGGGCGTAGTTGCTGCAGCAGCCGCGTCCTCTTCAGTGTGAAAGCCTATATCAAAATAACCCTTGTAAGGGCGGAAGTCAATAAATCTATCTGGTGCAAACGTGGCTGTTGCCAGCTCAATTATTGCTTTGTCAGCATACAGGAAGAGATGTCTATATTCAACTCAGAGGCAAAAGTGAAAAATGTATCAGGGTAGGGCAAGGGGTGGGGGCAAGTTGAGTGGACTCGCGCTAATTGTAATAATAAGTCCCTTGGAGGGACAAATTGGCCCAATGCATTAGGCGGGCTGGATGAGCCCGTCAATAAACGTTTGCCTGATGGGCAGAGAACGCTATCAGGTGGAGCACCGCTGCCCCATATTGAGGCATCTGGTGGTGGATCCGCGGACATAAATTGAAAAATGATGTGGTTTAGGTGGCGATGGAATTTTTACGGTTACTTTTAATCGAAATTGCTCAAAAGTAGTATCTTTAAATAATGAATGTATAAAAAAAAATAAAGGAGAGTGACTCAGGGACCTTTCTATTGCTATGATAATTCTAATTAAAGCGAACTTCAAGTTTTACAAATTTACAAAAGCAGCCTTTAAAACAAAGATGTTGAGATATGATGTAAAAACATTTGACACCTGCTGCCCCAGCATGAGGTGATGCTGCACCGCCTTCTGGCATATTTTAACCACTGCCAAGGTGCATCCAGTCTGGCTCTGCTAGCCCTCCTAACGCTACTGGGCGTTATGTTCCACCTCAGGATTTAAACCATTATCTTACAACCTCTCAGGCAGTATTCTAAAGCCCTCTTTGCTCCCTTGGAGCAATATGCGTTTTGGACTTTAGGTTGAGATGGGAATCTCTTCCCTTAAGCTAGTGAAGCCAACATCAAGATGGCCCCAGCAGTTTAAAAACCAACCAGATTTATTGATTTTGACCCCTTTAAGGAGTATTTTGAACTTGTCTTCCCATCTGAAGCCATGCAATGGCAGCAGCAATGTAGCCTTTAATTTATAAAAAATACTAATACCCACTATTCATATGCAGCTCCTGTATAAAGCCCCTCTTGTGATCCAGTTTGACAGATTACCCTCCCATCTCTACCCCAAATCTTTTTCCATGAAATCACAGTTGGACATTTGCCTTCATGGCTACAAGATAAGAATGTTGTGGGTCTAAATTGGCCAAAAAGGGGGAATGTTCAACATTTACAAGACCACAATTTAATATGAT
This sequence comes from Massospora cicadina, assembly GCA_022478985.1. NCBI lineage: Eukaryota > Fungi > Entomophthoromycota > Entomophthoromycetes > Entomophthorales > Entomophthoraceae > Massospora > Massospora cicadina. Next base: position 98,563 of record JAKSZP010004195.1, on the reverse strand, counting down.
CAATTTAAATAGCAAAGATATCATCCAAAAGAACCTGGCCAATTCTAGGTGGAAACTCACAAATCAGGGCAACAAAATTTTGAATACTCCACATGCAATACAAACAAGATCAAGCAGTTGGATACTCCAAGCACGTGGTGGGCCCTGGGATGTCCATCAGATGGCACTCCCCCAGCTGAAATTAGGTCCAATAAAGCACCTACGCGGGTACCACACCCTTTTATAGGCGTGGTGGAGATCCCCCAAGGTGCAAGAATTTAGCTAATGGGGATTGGCTAAAATATTATATTTGTTACCCCATGGGTACATATTGCCTACAGCTATTTCCCCATCCATTGTTTAGCTATAGTGAAGTAAGTTTTTCTAAGATTCAATAGGATGAACTTTCATAATTTCTTATTTGGGCAGTAACAAGCCTTCCCAAACTTACCATTGAATTCCCAATGACCCTCAATATCATTTTAAATACTTTATGGTTGGATATCAAGAGGGTTCGTTTTTTTATTTACTGCGGCATTTAAAAATATCTTTAAAACTATATAAAATTGAGCGTTTGAAGTTGATTATTTTTGTTATATTATTGGTATTAATCCACAATTTTTGGATTTTGGTAAATCAAGCACCCAGTGAGCATCTCCCAAGCCCAAAATCAAACAAGTGGTGCTCACTACAGGGGACCCTATATACCAAAAATCCTGTTACATTACCAAAAATGATTCCCATTCTAAAACTAAAGATAGCTACATAGAGAAACAACCAGCCAGTGCTTTGTCTCGCCTCAAAAAGCTTAAGCAATCTTCCCAAGGCCCTTATGAGCCCTCCCCTTTTATTTTTAAACCACCATTCTGAGACAAGTTCACACCTGGTAAGGGCAGTATTGCCTCATCCTTTATGTTTAGGAATCTGCAATGGAAGGAGAGACTGACCACCAAAAAACAGGTATATCGTTCCCTTCTTGAGCCAGATGGCTCAGGAGATCACGGTTACTCAAATGGGCACACTTACCACTTTGGCGGAGGTCAAACAAGCGCTGATTGACGAGTTTTGTTCAAAACAGAGTTTACAATGGCAAAAACAGGCCTTTATGTACCTTGGCCTGAAAGAGGGAGAATCGGTCTCCTCATTTGTTGAGTAATTTTATAGAAGTTCTCAATCTCTGTTGCTGGCCAAACTGCTCCCTCTAGATGATGCTATTGCTGCTATCGTGGCTAGCTTGACGTCTTATCTCCCTTTAGCAATGCATATCTCCGCAATTAAGCACACCTTCCAAACTGTACGAGATATCAAAGAGGCATTACTAGCAGTGGCTGACTTTTATGAACCTGACCTTCTGCAAAAAGCTCCAAAGCAAAAATCCTTTCCGACCCCTTTATCCTCTTCTATGGCTGTATCCCTCCGGAATCCTGCTTCTACAGAGCTGCAGCGCCAAAATACTCCTCCACCATTTGAGAATAGCAAGAAAATATTGGCAGTTAGGGAGAAGCGCTCCCCTCCAGCTTCAGGTTTGAAAGCTCAACTGATGAAGTCAGTTATCACTTTGCCTGGTCCTTCTCTTTCTGAGCAGTCTATTAAGGTAAATAAAGTATCACATTCTTCTAAGCCGTTGCATCAATCCCCTCAGCCTCATCTCAGGATGCCCCTAGTTCAAAACCTGCAGTTATGGGGCAGCCCAAGCTGGTCACTTCTAAGGCCAAAGTCAAAGTCATTACTTTTAATAGCTCCCCAAAAGTTGGTACAGCTGCGATGCTCCCAGTAAAAGTCAAAAGGGTATATGAGAACGACAAAGCCCTCCCCTGTGAGGAAATTAACCCGGTTTCTCGGCCCCCTCTTAGTAACTCGTTGAAGTGCATTGACAATCCCTCTGATGATGAGTCTGAAGGGGTGGGGAAGATGCAGGCTATTATGTCTTAGGAGCTCCAAAGGAAGTTCAGGCTCCAGATGGGTTGAGGCCAGATAGAATTGATATAGCCATAATACCACAACAAACTTATCTTCAACAGTTGTTGCGGTTTTCATAAGTGATTGTTACTGCTAGGGATGCTGACCAACTTATTAAGAAAGTGATTCGATCCACCCAGCAGGTTCATGACCTCCTATATATTAAAGACAATTACCCTGTGATGGATCAACGCCTTGCCTCCACTCTCCGTTGAAGGAGGTTCTCACCCTCCCAACTACTTTCGGTAACACAACTAGGGTAGAAGTTGTCATCAATAAGGTGTGCGTTCTAGCCATTCTTGATAGGGGTGCTCCAGTGAACGTGGTCTCATTAAAACTCAATAATAAAACTAAGTTGGCGCCCAACATGGACTACCCACAAGAGTTTGGAACTGCAGGGCCTAAGAATACGCGAGCTATTGGAGCCTACTCTTCTCTACCCATACCTATCAGGAAGCTCCTAATGGCTGCCCCCGCTGTAGCATTAACCAATAATGCATACGACCTACTCATTAGCACGCAATTCATGATTGAGTATAACGGAATCAATAACATGAAACAGGGATTTCTCTGACTTCAAAATTATGAGATTCCTCTAGTTTTCACAAATGATGATCTTAAGAAGAAGGGATATACATGCTTAGTTGAGTATCCTTCTTCCGCCCTCACTCTTACTTATACCACATCGGGCAGATACACAAAAAAGCTGCCTGACTCCGTGGATGGTTCAGAGGGTATGTCATTGTATGCGTCAGAGGAGGTAGTAGTTAAAGCGGGTGAACAAAAGGTAATTGACAACAAAATTACTCTGCAAATCCCCCGCAATTGCCTTCTGCACTTAAGAAATTTGTGGAATAAGCCCTTTGGAACTTTGGGTGTTGCTAGGTATCCTAGACCCTGCCTACCAGCAACCTATCAATCTTTTTCTGGAAAATCTCACTAACAAAGACATGGTTGTAAAGAAGCATCAGGAGATTGGAAAAGCCCTGTTATTTCCAATTGAAGACATCATCAAGTCCATTATATTGGGTCTATGATGGATATGGGACTATCCATTGACCAAATGATATGCGCTTTTACCTACTTTCAGATTTTTAATGATCTAACTCCTGCTGAGCTTATTAAAGTTCATTCCTTACTGAAGTCAAATAGTGACATCTTCAAATCTGATACTGACTCTGGGCATATGAGGGGCTGGTGCCACACCATTGATGTTGGTGATGCCAAGCCTATTCAATACAAGCCTTATCAGAAATCAAAAGTTTAAGAGCTCCAGATTAGTACGGAGCTTAAACAGTTATTGGACGTGGGGTTACTGGTGCCTTCTCAAAGTCCCTGGTCATCTCCACTATTGCTTATAAAAAAGAATGGTGGACATTGAGTAGTTATGGACTACCGCAAGCTGAATAATCTCAGCAAGAAGGACAGTTATTAATCCCACAAAATGATGACGCTCTGGCCCTTCATTTGGGTTCAAGTTCTTTTCCGCCATGTACTTGGCTAGCGGATATTGGCAAATGGACTTTCTCCACAAGACCAGAAAAAGTGTGCAATTATATGAAGTGAGGGTCTATTCCAGCCTACCCAACTTCCACAATGGTTGTGCAATGAGCCCACATCTCTTAGAGCCATGGACCACATCTTGCAGGATCTGAAGCTTAGTTGCATGATTGTATATATTGACCGTATCACCATCTTCTCCTGAACCTTCAATGAGCACCTTTCTCATTTAAAAGAAATTATCCAACGTTTGCGGGACTCTCACATTAAGCTAAAGCTCTCCAAATGTACATTCTTCCAAAATATGTTAGTTTTTCTTGGGCACGCTATCTCTAAATATGGGTTTAAACCCTCCAAGATAAGGTCTAGGCAATATCAAAGATGCCTGCTCCCAAAATCCTCCGTGATATTCAGGTGATTTTGGGCATGATGGGGTACTACCATCAATTCATCCCCAAATTCGCTCAGCTCAGTGAGCTCCACATACGACTTTTAACTAAAAACACCCTTTTTCATTGAGGAGCGGAACAACAAGCTGCTTTTAAAAAACTAAAAAAGCTGCTGCATCAAGCCAATCCTGCGCCACCCTGATTACAGTAAACCCTTTACAATGTTTACTTATGCTTCCTATTATGCAGTTAAAGCTATCTTGGCTCAAATGATTGAGCATGGGGTTAATCTCCCCATTTCATATTTCAGCAAGATGCTCTCTAAGGAAGAAAGCAGCTATAGCGTCACTGAGAAGGAATGCCTGGCCATCTTGCTTGCTATTAAATATTACTGCCCTTTCTCATATGGGACCTCATCAAAAGTGATTGCTGACCACGCCTCATTAAAGGGTTTACAAAATATGAAGGATCCTACTGGGCAGTTAGCACACTGGGTTTAAAGCTCCAGCTTTGATATGACCAATGTACGCCAAGATGGGATAAGTCAAATGAATGTTGATGGGTTTTTTAGCTACTGTTAGAATTTTTTCCCATAATCCAAGCCAACTAGATTACTAGGGATCGCTAGGAGATAATTTCACAATGCAAAGTGAATTGGATATCGGTTGATCCTGATTTTGGGTAACTATGTTCAGGAAATTTTAAGTTTTTCACCGGGTTAATTCATTGGGGACTAACCTTTATAAATGCTTAAGATCCCATTGGGCATAGTTGCCAACGAAATAGGGGCATCTGATAGTTGATTAACTATCAGGTGTACTGATTGGGATCAGTCAGGTTTTATCACCAACCAATTGGGAATTAAGGTCTATGTTGCGAGGCAAGTGATGACACCCACAACTAGCAAACTGAACAGTTAGAACAAGACCTGCCATAATGGGCAAAAAGTCACATTACCTAAGCAGGTCGCTAGCCAATTATGGTTGGTTCACTTGGGTTGAGAGGAAAATGTTAGAGACACGTTTTCTGACTCTTTCCATTTTAGGTCTTGAGGATGTCTATTAATGGAATTTTAGCCAGGATGGGGAAGACCAATACTGCTGAGACGAGGATGGGTGAGCAATGGCAATGCTTGCCATTTCATCAAGGAGGTGCAAACTGAGGGTTGGGCGCAAAAATCCCTACTATAGATTCCCTAAATAATTCAATAATAAAATATTGTAAAGTACCAAATTATAAATTACCAAATCACTTTTACTAATATATTGGCTTAGTAAACTTTACCAGAATCCATTTCGAGTGTCTTTTATTCTCAAGGATATTATTGCTGTGTGCAATAATTGAGAGAATCTTTAAGATAAGAGCAAGGATCTTAGTGGGGATCCAGAGAAGAAGCTTAATCAAATTGGGGATTGCTGCTTACTGTGTGTCACAGAGAAACCATAAACAGGGATCTGAGTGAAGATTGAGTTAAGTGGTATGAGGGAACGATTCCCTATTCAGAACATCATAAGTATTTCAAGAGGAAATACTGGCCAAGCATTAGACAAAATCTAATAATTCATTTCAACTATGGATAATAGTCGCCATACTATTATCAACGATTATATCAACTACTATCAAAGAATGCAAAGAATTGCACAACAACGAACCTGTGCAGTTAATACGTTTATAGGGGTTATTAGATAAGAATAATCAGAAAACCAATAATAAAGTAATAATAAGTGCTCACTACAGGGGTGTACTTGAGCAGAAGAAATTATAACGTGATGTCATATAAAGATGAGATAAGAAAACTATGGACAGAGCTTGCAACCATTAAACATAACGCCCTGAACTCAGAGGATCATTGAGAATTTTTAGCCTTGGAGGAGAGAGTCGCCAATATGGAAGAAGGGATCAATTATGTTGAGAGGTTGGAATTTATTTACTAAAAAGTAACATCATTAAAGGAGAAAGAAGAGGACTTAATTTTGAGAAGTCTTATTGCTAAAAAAGAGCTTGAAGCAGATTGTATTCATTTAAGGGCATTAAGTGGTGATATTGAGTGGATGATTAAACAGGTTAAGGAGTTAAAGACTCACAAATGGGAATGTGAGCCATATGCGGTGACCAATGCTGAAGAAAGAGCTCCTCATATGATAATCAGGGACAAACAACTGGTGGCATATGAACTGGACACTCCCAGCTGCGGAGAGGAACTACACTGTAACTGAGTGTGAATGCCTTGCGGTCATTTACACCTGTAAACAGTTTTGGATGTAATCCATAAAACACACTTCAAAGTGGTGACAGATCACTCTTTGTTGTGTTTGCTTCACAATTTGCGAGAACCAGAAGGATTAGCCTGATGGGCATTGGAGTTATAGGGTTACAATTACTAAATTATCCACAGAGCGGGAGTTCTCATCAGAATGCGGTTGGCTTATCATGGTTACCAATGGTCCAGATGGTATACCAGCAAGTGGATAAGTTATTCCAGAGAATGGTTATCAGAGAAATTGAGAATGAGCCCCAAGTAATCCTAGGTGCACTTTGAAAAGTGATGGAAAACACCAAGACCATGGATGGACAAATTTTCAAGATGATAAATGGGAAGTAATTAATATTCCCAAAGCTGTTGGAATGAGTGGCTATCGTCAAGCTGCTAGTAAGTTTGTTGGGCATGGAGGCCTGAGAAAAATGACTGGCCATACCTGCCAGTACTATAACTGGGAGTCAATCCATAAAGTGTGATGTCTGATTATCCAGCTTGCTGTGTTGAGTGCCAGTTGTTTAAGCCACATAAGAATACAACTGGATACTGACTGGTCCGCCCCTAATTTTCTTGGCATATGGTGTCCATCAATGTGATGGGACCACTCACGATGAGCACAGGTGGAGTCAAGTATATAATAGTTGTAATTGATCATGCGACAAAATTGGTAAAGATGAAGACCCTAAAAAAGTAGACGCTACCAGTACTGTGAAGTTCATCTTAGATTGCAAGTAGTATAACAACATGGATGCATGCAGGTCCTGCTGAGAAACAATGGGACAAATTTTACATCTCATGTGATCCTGCAATTAAATGAGATAACGGGTATACAAGGAGTCATGCCTGTACCCTACCAGCCGGAGATGAATGGCCTGGTGGAACAAGTTAATGGAACGATGGATGCAACTATGAGGAAGCTGGTCATAGGAAGAATTTCTGCATGGTAAATGTACCTAAGTTTGGTGACATTCGCCTACAATATCAGTCATCATATGATGATGTGAAAAACGCGTTTGAGTTGCTATATTGGAGGAAGGCTGCGTTGCTGATGATTGTACATTTGGTGGTGGAAATAACATTGGGGATGAGTGCCAAGCAGTACCTGAACTGATTGATAAATTTCCTTATCAAAATGTAATCACAAGCATTTGATACTACTTTGAAGAAAAGGATATGAGTGAGAATGATGGACAATAAGAACCAACTAGCCTTATCAGAATACTGAATAGGCGAAAAGGTTGCCTATTGTGATATGCATGGTTATAGGAGGAATAACAGATTTGATTTATTGTGGTCAGGTCTATTTGAGAATATTGCCAAGATGGCAATGGACGCTTACTCCATCTAGAACCTCTTGGATTAAAGAATAGTAAATCTAATCTATAATAAGTATTTAAAGCAATGGATTGAGGAAAAAATAATAAAAAAGAGTTCCCAAAAGACCGCTGAACCATTAAGCTGGTTTTTTCCTAATGATTTGAGCAAATGTTGGGATTTTTGCCCATATTCCCAGCCTGCTAGATTACCTGGTGTCGCTAATGGAAAATTCTTAAAGCAAAGTGAATTGGAAATAGGTTGGCCCAAATTTTGGATGAACTATGTTTGGAGGATTTTGGGATATTTGCCTGGTTGTATCCATCAGGGATTAATCCAGATGAATACCTAATATCTCATCGGGTGGAGTGGCCAATGAAATAGGGGCATCTCATAGTGATTAATTATCAGGTGTACTGATTAAGATTGGTTGGGTTTCATCACTGACTTATTAGGAATGAATAGTGAGTTTCAAGGTGAGTAAGCCGCTTGCAACTAGTGAATCAATCGGTTGGTGAAGTGACCTGCCATAATGGGTAAAAAGTCCCATTAACTAAGCAGGTCGCTAGCCAATTATGGTTGGTTTTCTTAGATCAAGAGGAAAATGTTAGGGACACATTTCTGACTCTTTCCATTTGAGGTCTCAGGGATGTCTAATGACGGAATCCTAGCCAGGATGGGGAAGACCATTGCTGCTGAGACGAGGAAGGGTGATTCAATGGCAACGGCTGCTAGTTTCAGAGAAGAGGTGTCAACTGAGGGTTAGACGGCCAAATCCCCTACTATATAATTCCCTAGGATTCACTATAATAAAAACATTATCATTACCAAAGTACAATTGCCAATTTTATTATTATTAGTATTAGTAATATTGTAGATTTGGTTATAATTAGACTATCAGCTTCTATTGTGTTGTTCCATCTCATGGATATTATTGCAGAAGTCAATAATTGGAAGACTCTCAGAGAGAAGAGTAAAGATCTGAATGGGATCTAGAGACAAAGGGAACCACAAATCAGGGATAGCTGCCAACTGTGTGTTGGGCCAAAAGATACTGTCATCAGGAGATTTAGACAAAGATCGAGTAGACAGTAATATAGGGATCAAATCCATACTAGTATGACTTGTCAAGTATTTAATTGGAAATATTGGCTGAAATGTTAGGCCAAATAATAGTTTGAACTCAACTACGGATAAGAGTCTCCATACTATTATAGGATAATATATTCTATACAACGTGGAGTGCACGAGGAAACTGAACCTGTGCAGTAAAAAGGTTACTGGGTTGATGACCAATAATAAACCCTTAAGTAATTTTTTACAGCAAGTCTGAAAAAAGGATCTCTGAACCAATCTAGATGGTTAAGTCTTAAAAAGTAAGACCTCAGAACCATAGAAAACTGATATGTCTAGGCATACCTAGGATCCAGTTTGAGGAATAATAAAAAGGTGGACTGTTGAACTGAAACAAGGTCAAGTCCCATTGAAAAAAGTAAAAAAATAAAAGATTGATAAAAATAAATAAAAAATATTAAAATCGCATAGAAAAACTGATATACTTTTATAATTTTTACTTTTTATTGGTTATCCTTGATATGGGGATGATTCCACCTATGTCACCTCTTTGGGGAGGGAGGATGGATCACAGTAGGAGTAGATAACCTGTCAAAATATGTGAGATCAGACGCCAGTGAAGGCTAGACCTACACAAAAATTAAGTTTGTTGATCAGATGCAGATCCCTGTGAGAAAGCGACATGGGGAAGGGAAATTGAAATGTCAGAAGAAGTCAAACGTGATACCCCTGAGCAGGGAGGAAAGCAATAGTACAAGAAGAGGCAGTTGGCAAATAACCCTTAGTAATCCTGATATAGCACTGGAGCCAGAAGATTGGTCTTCAGCGCTTGCCAATTGGCTTCATCAAGAACATTGGACATAGTAGCTGGCAACAAGCAAGGGATACTGAATGGGGGTTTCCAAATCATTCCACCTATCAAAGCCATCAGTGGAAGATACCTATGGGATGTGCCAGAAATGATATAGTGCATGCAAGGAGCGAATGGCATCCTGCAAGCAACGACTATGAGCTTCTTGGAAGGTGATGCAGAAAGGGTGATGGAAAATCAGGAAAGGCTGGAAGCTTTGTGGCCCAACTTCGATGTTCTTGGCCAGCAAAGTGAAAAAGCATAGGCTGCAATATCTCGATCTAGGATGTTTTCATGATCAAAAAGAATTCAGAGCAATGGACAAAGTCTCAGTGACTTGGGCCCTTAATTCTACATAGGTGAGTTTTAACTTACACTGTTTCTGATGGTGAGTTCGGTGGCCAAGACATCTGGCTTGTAATATTGACTGAGTCAGAAGAGGAATTTCAGATACAAGTCTGATTTGTTGAGGAATGAACAATTGAAAGCAAAAGGCACTACTTCAGGAGGTTTGACAATGATATTAGGAGTATCTGTGAAAGGAGCTAAATTCAGAAAAGTCTCAAATCTAACTCTGGAATCTATGACAGAGGAAGGATTGGCCATTAGTCATTTAAGGCAATTGAAACCCTGATTTTAGCAGGAATGGGAACCATATCCAGTAATTCCATGAAAGGACTAGACACTGGTACTTGACTAGGAGTATGAGTCCTGGAAAGACCAAAAAAAGGTTTCATCGCACATATTGACTCATCAATTGGAAGAGCTGAGCATCTTTATCAGACAAACTATTGAACAGCTGTTGGTACCGCAACTCAGAATTAGACATATGAGCTGGATGAGAGGGTGGATGTCAGAGTTATATGATAGTTGACATTATGCACTCTGAAATTAATTAAGCTCCATTTTTGGAAAACTTATTCTCAAAGTTAATGGGATAAGCTCTCCAGAAAAGAATTAAGAATGATATTAGCCAAAGGGTTATGAAGAGAAATTAACAAGGGCGAACATAAATGAACATTCTTAATTGGGCTGCAAAAACATTGATAGCAAGATTTCCTGTTGAGGACAAGGGGAAAATCAGGAAATCAAAGATGCCAGAACAAGAATCCTGAATAAGGCAGCAGAACATATGCCCTGATGGGGGGAAAACTGGATCCCAGGGTTGATATTGTCTTGAGTAAATCGATCAGCCTGGCATGACAAAAGGTCATGGAGACTGCACTCTGAGTAGGTGGTAGTAAGGAAGAAGAGGAAGAGAGCTGCATGCCAATGGTTGTCCCAGGCAGCATTGAGTACTGATGATCCTACTCCACTTAAACAAAAAAAAACTTTCACTGTGTGTCCAAAGCGGTATTCTCCTGCCACGGTCTTTCTTGCTGGAAAAGTAGGCAAGAGGGGGTGATGTGTCGGGATTTTTGCCCATATTACCAGCCAACTATATTACCAGGGATCGCTAGGAGATAATTCCTTAATGCAAAGTGAATTGGATATTGGTTGACCCTGATTTTGGGGTAACTACGTTCAGGGAATTTTAGGTTATTCAGCTGGTTGGATCTGTCAGGGATTGATCCAGATAAATGCCCAAGATCTCATTGGGCAGAGTTGCTGACAAAATAGGGGCATCTGATAGTTGATTAACTATCAGGTGTACCAATTAGGATTGGTAGGTTTCATCATCGACTAGTCAGGAATGTAAGGATTAAGTTGCGAGGTGAATGATGCCACCTGCAACTAATGAATTGATAAGTTGGTTTGCGACCTGCTTTAATGGGTAACAAGTCCCATTACCTAAGCAGGTCGCTTGCCAAATACGGTTGGTTTGCTTGGATTAAGAGGAAATTGTTAGGGACACATTTTCTGTTTCTTTCCAATTTTAGGTCTTGAGGATGTCTAATAATGGAATCCTAGCCAGGATGGGGAAGACCATTACTGCTGAGATGAGGATGGGTGAGTCAATGGCAATAGCTGCCGTTTCATTGAGGTTGTGCCAACTGAGATTTGAGCGCTAAATTCCCTACTATAAATCCCTAAAGAAGTTACTTATAAAATATCCTAAATTACCAAATAATAAATTATCAGATCTTTATTACTAATGTATTAGCTTAGTAAACTTTATCAGAATCCAAAAAAAAGTGTTTTTTCTTCTCAAGGATGTTATTACTGTGTGCAATAATTGGGAGACTCTTTAAGATAAATAGTAAGGATCTGAGTGGGGATCCAGAGAAAAGCTGAATTGAATCTGGGATTGCTGCCAACTGTAGGTCACAGAGAAACCATAAACAGGGATCTGAATAAATATTGATTAATGAGGTTGAGAGAACAAATCACTACACAGGACATCATAATTATCATGAGAGGAAATACTGGCTGAGCGTTAATCAAAATCTAATATTTCAATTCAACTATGGATAATAGTCGCTATACTATTATCAACGATTGTATCAACTACTATCATACTATGCAGAGAATTGCACACACCCCAAATCTGTGCAATTAAAACATTTAGAGGCTATTAACTGAGAATAATAAGAATATCTATAAATTTTTACAGCTGCCCATCCTTCACTTAGATTATAATGAAGCAGAACGGTTACATGATCTCCTAATGACCCCTGATACTTGGGAGGATGGGGACAAACTAATCCAGAAGATACAAGCTCAACAATATTGTAACACAAAGATGGATATTGGGAATTTTTATAAGAAAGTAGGGGTGAACTGGTTACCCTTCCTCTGACCCTCAGAGAGAGCACATGTCATTATGGAGTCTCATGCCCTCCTAGAGCATAGCGGTGTGCAGAAAACCTATGAGTGGGTAAAAGAAACCTACTTTTGGGAGGGAATCATGGAGGCCGTCATCAAAGTCTTGGATGCTTATCTGACATGCAAAAAGCATTCCAGGCTGTTAAGATTTCAATATGACTGGGTGTTAAGCTGGTGTTCCAGTGAATTGTTAATTGAATGCAAAGTAAGCTTTGAGGGCGAGTCATAGGTTATAGCAATGTGAGGGGAATTGATCAAATCAATTAGGGTCAAGTAATTGAGAAAATTCCGTTGAAGCTTGAGGGTTGAAAAAAATTCTACATAAATAGAGAATTGAGAATAAATAAGCCAAATCTGTCAAATCCGTTGAGGAATACAGAGGGTTAAAGGTTAAATGATAGAGAGAAGGAAGGAGGTTTTTTTGAGTGGAAGAAAAGAAGAAGTGAGTAGGAAGAAGAAGGGAATGGTTGAAGAGAGGGTCTGCAGTTAGATTATATTAAAATAAATACTAGCGACATCAGGGCGATTGCCTCATATTTTTATATATAATATTACATTTATTCGAGGTCAAAGATCTCCATATCATTTGGCTGTTGATCAGTTGGCTAAACTCTGTGCAATTTGTTCAGCGGAAATAGGCCATATCTACCAAAAAGTTAACAGTGGTGCTCACTACAGGGGGCCCATTGATCAACTAATTACAACTTCATCAATGGTACCTATGGCGCAACCAGCTCGCTTTGATGGGGTACTACCCCCGGTGGTTGAAATAACTCACTATGGGGAACTAAAGCTTGTTTTGGATACCTTACTTCAGGCGCAAAAAGTGTTGTTTCATGAGAATAAGAATATTACTGAGCAGCTCAACCCTGCCTTCCGCTAACTACTTCTGGTAGGTGACCATGCCAACCAACTTTCCAATCTCTTGAGCAGCACAACGGAGCGGCTAGACTGTGTGGAGTATAAATTATTAGATAAAGTTGTTAAAAAAGCTGCAGTGACAGGCTGCCCTCATTTTAACCGTGATGGTAATATACATGGGTTCTTCAAGCGGTTTGAGTTTGCCATAGAGGGGGCTTCTGATCAATGAAAAGCTAAACTATTGTTATCTGCGTTAGATGTTTCAAGTGCTGATCAAGTTACTTGTTATCTTAAAGACAGTACTGTAGCTTACAAGGAGGTGAAGGAGACTGTAATACGCCTGTTTGGGGGAAAAGCGAAAATGGCACAACGCAAGGCGGACTTTTTAACAATATCCTTTAAAAAATGAGTCTTTAACACAGTTTGCAGAGCGATTCACTAATGAGGCTCATGTGTTGTTGGGTGACAATGTCTTATCTAATGAGGAGGTTGGCATAGTGATGACGGCGGATATCAAACCCTACCACAAGCTTCATAATGATATGGCGTACACCCTTTAGGAGGATGCGGAGTTACTCAAAATCATCCATCATTTACGCCGTTTATCCACCACCTTTAGTGATCCCAATGTGGAGCGGAAGAATCCTGTATCTGCCATGGATATTCTACAAAATGAAGGATCCCATTAATATGGGGATAATTGGTGGGTCGCTCCTCAGCCACTTAACTCATGGACGGGTCCTCTACGTCCCTATTATGATCAAACCGCTTATCCTTGGCTCATAATAAACTGTGGTTCAATAGTAGACCTAGACATTCTGGGGTGATTCTGTGACGAGTGCCAGTACCGAATGCTTGTTAATTTGTGTGGCCAAACAGGTCATTATGCAGTTAGTTGTCGGGCCAAACCAAGGGTCCATGCAGTATCAGTTGTCCCATATGAACAGGGAAAAGGGTCGATCAGAGTAGAGATGGGATGCTCAACTTCCACTAATTTAAATGTAATTGTCCCTGATGTTCATCATGTATCACCCTGTTTCACCTCTGGGGCACACTCTGAGGATTTACTATACCAACAGATCCCTTGCCATCTTTTGGCCTCAAGCCAAGGTAGAGATCCCAATAATGTGGACATGGGGCTCCGCCAAGACGTGTATAAGCCGTACTCCTGGCAGAATCCTTGAGAAGAATAATACAATCAATGGTGAACCCTCCACATCTGTCGCCACTTTGGAAGTAGTGGATGTGGCGGTTCCTGTAAAAAAGATTGCTCAAGAGTATCCTCATGTTGGGGCTGGTGTGTACACTTTTCTGGGTAATCAAACGCCCTTAAATGTATATGTATCGAACACCAAGGGTTCTTCTTATACAAAATACACCTACTGCGACATATTCGTACAGAATACCAAAAACTGGGCGATCATTGATACAGGCGCTCCTGTCAATATAACATCCACCAAACTTGTGGCTAAGCTTCCGCTGAAGCCAGATGTGGACCACCAAGTGGTATATGGAACTGCGGGGGCTCAAAGTACCATGTCAGAAGGCGCATATAGCTCATTGCCTTTGAGGTTCAGGTCAGCTGGCATATCCGCTCCAGCTGTGGTATTGCCTAATGATCATTATGACAAGTTTATTGGGGCTTCATTTATGTGACACTTTGGGGCTGTGGTTAATCTGGCAGACGAACCATCAGTATACTGGGACAACAGATCCCTATCTATTTTACTTCTAGCTGAGATCCAGAGGAACCAATCCACTCTGAGAAAATTAATTTTGCTTATAGCGATGGTGTGATTCATGTAAGATATTGACAGATGAAGTGGAAGACCTGAACGCTTCCAAACCAGATTTATCTTAACAAAAGGATTCCGCTAAAGCTGCGAATGCTTGGACTATCCCTTCAGGGGCATCATGTCATAATTGGGACAGAGCTCGAAATTGATATTCTGGGAGGTCTGTATGGAGAGGTTGTGGGGCCTTATCACCAATTGTGGCTTGAACCTCATGTGGCCCCTGAGTTACTGTTACCTGGAAAGGGGGAAGTAAAGTTTTTGGTAGAATATCTACAGAAGGAGGTAATGAAGGTTCGGCGGCACCAAGTGGTGGCTTACCTGCACCTGATCCCTATTGATGAGGTCCACCAGGTACACAACTTTGGTTCATGGGAAGATCTTGGCTTGCCTCTAAAAACCCCTTCAGCATAATGACTGTGGTTCCACGGGAGGCGCTAACTGGTCTATCAGAGTATCAGAAGGATAGAGTGATGGATCTGCTTAAAAAGTACCACAGCATTTTTGCAACTGATGATCACAACTTGGGTTGTGCTTGTGGGGTTATGCATCGGGTGGACACAGGAGACCACCCCCTATCAGGTCATGACCTATCTGTCGCTTGAAGGCAGCAGAAGAAGTTGTATCTTCAGAATAGATACCTTGGTGGAACAGGGAATGTTGGAGCCATCAAAAATTCACTAGGCATCTCCAGTGCTAATTTTCAAAAAGAAAGATGGCTCCAATTGAGTAGTAATTGTTTAACGGAAGCTTAACAGTATTATGAAAAAAGATTCATACCCACTCCCACGAATTGACAATGCTTTAGATTGGTTAGGTGGGGCCAAGTTTTTCTCTGCTATGTACTTGACTTTGGGGTACTGGAAGATCGAGTTGCCAGCAGCAGAACAAGAAAAGTGCACTATAATTACCTCAAAGGGATTGTTCCAGCCTACACATATGCCACAGGGTTTATGTAATGCCCCCGCTACGTTCCAGCGGGCTATGGACACTATTTTGGGTGACTTAGAGCTGTCATGCATTCTTGTTTACCTTGATGATGTCAATGTGTTTTCACGGACGTTTACGGAGCATCTTGGACACTTGGAGCAAGTGTTCCGCCACCAAGCTGATGCTAACATCAAAATTAAGCCCCAAAAGTGCCACTTTTTAAGGAACGATTAGAATACCTTGGCTTCGTGGTAGATTCCAATGGGCTTAGTCCTCAGACATCTAAGGTGGAAGCCATCCGCCAGATGACTCAGCCAAGAGATAAGTGGGATGTCCGGGTGTTTTTGGGGATGGTCAGTTACTATCAGAGGTTCATTCCCAACTTCAGTAGTATTGGGGCTCCGCTCTTTGAGCTACTTAAGAAGAATGCTGTCTTCACCTGGACGGATTGATGTCAAACCACTTTTGATGTATTATGAACCAGGTTGGCTAGCGCGCCTGTTTTGCAATACCCCAATTTTGAAAAAGAGTTTATTGTGAAAATGGATGCCTCGCTTTCCGCTGTAGGGGCTGTGTTGTCCCAAATAGATGATGACAGTGTGAAGCACCCCATTGTCTATTGCAGCCGCAGTTTAATTGGCCCTAAACAGAATTACACCGTGACTAAACAGGAGTGTTTAGCGGTAATCTATGCATATAAACAATTCTGGGTCTACCTATATGGGGTAAAATTCAAAGTGGTAACAGATCATGCCTCCTTGCGCTGGCTACAGAATCTGTGGGAACCTGAAGGGCGGCTTGCGCAATGGGCTTTGAAGCTCCAAGCATATGGTTTTGAGATTATGCATTGGACAGAGGCAAAGCATCAGAATGCAGATTGTCTTTCCCGATTACCCACGGTTGCCATTACAGCAGATGTGGCAGACATCATGTATGAAAAGATGATTGTGGGTAAATATCATGATGAGCCGCCATCCGTGATTAAAGTGTTGGATGGGCTTAGGCAGGATACCTTCTTGCGCAATGGGGAGCTATATAAGTGGATGAGGGAATTGATGCTGAGTTTCCCAAACTCTCTGCCAGGCCTGCAATTATTATGGATGCCCATAGAGCAGTAGGTCATGGGGGGTTGAAAAAGATGCTTAAGTTCTTGTAACCCCACTACTATTGGGAGAGTATGCACTACAATGTGCTTGAGACAGTTGGTTGTTGCCATCAGTGTCAAGTGGATAAACCAATCCACCGAAAAACCACCTACCAGTTAGTTAAGCCCAGGTTCGCATAGCATACAGTTTCATTAGATATGGTGGGGGCTCTGCCAACTGGCACAAACTGCTCCAAATATATAATCATACCCAATGACCATTTGATAAGATGAGTGGAAGCAAGGGCTATCAAGGGTTTGGGGGCTGTCACTACCGCCAAGTTCATCCTGGAGTGTGTTATACAGCGCCATGATTGTCCGTAATTTATCTTAATGGACAATGGAACCAAATTCACATTGCATATATTGGCCAAGTTGAACAAGCCCATGGAAATCCGCAGAGTTTTAACTACCCCTATCACCCAGAATATAATGGTATGGTGGAATGGGTCAATGGAACCTTGGTAAATATTCTACGTAAGCTCAAAAATGAGCAGCTGTTAGACTGGAGCACCCTTTTATCCACCGCTGTATTTGGTAAAATATCAGCTACCACTCAGCAACCAATAAGAGTCCATTTCAACTTCTTTATTGATGACATTCAGCGCTGCCTGCCTTGCTTTACTCCTGTGTGGAGGATACAGAGGAGTCAAACCTCACCCCTATTTGTCTACCTTAACAAATGTGTTGATTAAACTCCAAAACAAGGCATATTCCACTAGTCTTGCCAAGAAGATTTTGGATCAGGCGGCCAATCAATGTAGATGCAGTGGTTTTCCGCAGTTCAGAGTAGGATAATTGATCTTGTTTCATGACCAACATGGGTTTGGAAGAAGGAACAAGCTCTCCAGCATATGGAGTGGACCATTTAAGATCATTGAGAAGACTGGGGCTGATGCATATGCCATTAAGGCACCTGCAAGTGGACAGATAATCAACTGAGTACACGCGAAGTTCCTGCGGGCCTACAAGCAATAGGCGCTTATTGTCCAGTCAAGGGGGTAATGTCGAGATTTCAATATGACTGGGTGATAAGCTGGTGTTCCAGCGAATTGTTAATTGATGCAAAGCAAGCTCTGAGGGCGAGTAACAGGTTAGAGAGCAATGTGAGGGGAATTGATCAAATCAATTAGGGTCCAGTAATTGAGGAAATTCCGTTGAAGCCTTGAGGGTTGAACGAGTTCTACATTGATAGCAAATCGAGAATAACTAAGCAAAATGTGTCAAATCTGTTTAGGAATACAGAAGGGTAAAGGTCAAGCAATAGAGAGAAGGAAGGAGGTTTTTTTTGAGTGGAAGAAAAGAAAAGTGAGTAGGAAGAAGAAGGGAACGTATGCAGAGAGGGTCTGCGGTTATATTATATTAAAATAAATACTAGCGACATTGGGGCGATTTTCTCATATATT
This sequence comes from Massospora cicadina, assembly GCA_022478985.1. Classification (NCBI taxonomy): domain Eukaryota; kingdom Fungi; phylum Entomophthoromycota; class Entomophthoromycetes; order Entomophthorales; family Entomophthoraceae; genus Massospora; species Massospora cicadina. The sequence goes on along the minus strand of JAKSZP010004195.1, from coordinate 80,341 downwards.
TATATATAAAATTATTACATTGAATTATGGTCAACGATCTCCATATCATTTGGCCGTTTCTCAGTGGGCTAAACCCTGTGCAATTCATTCAGCGGAAATAGGCCATATCCACCAAAAAGTTAACACAGGCTACAAACCAAGTATAAATATCAACCTACCATTCCTCAACAGCCTTCAACACAATAAAGCCTTGATGTGTTCTGCCCTCTGCCCCAAACTATGGGTGGAAATCGATATGTATTAGTTGAGATTGATCATTTTATCAAATGGGTTGTGGCATTGGCTATCCCAGCTCAGATGGCAAAAGACATGGTCACTTTCCTACACAAGTATATCTTTACCCAACATGCTTGCCCCCTAAGTTTTTGCTCTGTGATAATGGTAAAAAATTCACTTCCCAAGGGTTAAGATTCTTGCGAATTCCATGGGCATTCAACAGCTCTTTTCTGCACCCTACAATCCTATGACCAATGGGACCCTAATTCTTCATATTATGGAAAATGGCCACTTCTACCCCCTTTCACTGGGATCAGTACTTAATCAGTGACCTCATGGCCTACCGTATCAGTTACCACTGGATCCTTAAGATGTTTCAGTTCCATGTGTTGTATGGATGGGAACCTGGGGTTCCATCATTATTGGCAAAGACATTTTCACTAAAAGGACAGACCCTGAACAAGCCATGAAGAAGTTGGCTCAGCACATCACCTAGTGACAATCAGAGGCGATGACCAACTTGGCAAAGACTTTCACAAAAGAGGGTCAAGCCACTAATGAGCTCCAGGCCCCTCAACCTTTCTTCCAAGTATCTGACTTGGTGCTTTACTATCACAATCAAATCACTCCTACCAGTGAGAAACTTGGTTCTATTTGGGAAGGCCCTTTTGCAGTCACTTAAAAGTGAGGAGAGGATTACTCCATCAAATCCCTTGCACAAAAGTGACTAGCAATTGAGTTCATGGTCAATTCCTACAGCACTATACTCCCCCAACATTCTTGGGGGGGTGATGTCAGAAATTTGCCCTCCCAGCTACAAGATAAGAATGTTGTGGGTCAAAATCAGCCTTAAAGGGGAATATTTCGGACATTTACAAGTTCACAACTTAATACAATTAATTTAACTAACAAAAATATCAGCCAAAAGATCCTGGCCAATTCTCGGTAGAACCCTGAGAATTGGGGTAACAGAATTTCAAATATTCCATGGGCAATACAAAAGATATTAAGAAGTTGGATTACACTTTCCATGCAACGGATCCTGGAACTTCCATTAGATGGTACTCCCCCAGATGAAACCAGGTCCATTTAAGCAATAATGCAGGGACCAACCCCTTTTATAGGTGTGGCGGAGATCCACCAAAGTACAAGAATATAGCTAATGGGGATTGGCTAAAATATTAAATTTGTTACCCCATGGGTACATATTGCCTACAGCTATTTCCCCATCCATTGTTTAGCTATAGTGAAGTAAGGTTTCTGAGCTTCAATATGCTGAAGGAACATTATTCCTTATTTGGACGTTAACAAGCCATCCTAAACTTACTAATGAATTCCTTCGACCCTTGATACTATTTTTAAATACCAAATGGTCAGATATTCAGAGAGGGTTCAAATTTTCTTATCCTTGCGGCGTTTAAAAAACTTTAAAAACCTTATCTTACTAAGTTTTTAGGTTAATTATTTTTATTATACTAGTGGTACAGATCCCCAATTGTTGGATTTTGGTAAACTAAGCAGCCAGCGAGTATCTCATGAGCCCAAAAGCCAACTTTTAAAGAGGGTTTTGCAGTTTATGGCGCTATCCCTGTGTTGCAATTTATGGTCCCAAATGTCACATATCGTTTGGCAATTCCTTGCACTATTGTGATAATCTGCCCTTTAACCAGGACACCCATATTGCAATACCCCCAAAACAGTGATCAGATCCGCCACTGATCATCCCTTTTGGGTGTGCATTGAAAATAACCGCGCCATTTGTCCTTGTGCTCAAACTTGACCATTTGAAGCATATGTTCCCAGAAAGTTTTTGCAGCAACTGCTTTCTTCACTTCTCCCTCCAGCATCAGCCCAGTTGCCGCCTCATCTAAAGGTTATTGGGGCTTTATACAACCTCCCCTACCTCAATCAATACTGGAACTGCTCATAAAGTGCCAATTAAAGTGGGATAAATCAGATTTATCCTGAACATATTGCTGTTCAGATTTCAGCTGAGCTGCCATGAAAAAGTGTGCAACCAATCTTTCCCGCCACCCCTCCAACTCCTTGTGCTCTCCCAGCGCTGGCTATATCAAATTCTTTCAAGTCTCTAAAAAGGATTATTGACACAAAATAGGCTTATTAAATTGAGTATGATTTAGCTTGGGAGGAATTTTTGAAAAATATCCAGACTTGACTCCCAAAGCTGCTTTTTGCTCTTGAATTGGCTTCCTAAATTATAAAAATTAAATAAGATGGCTGTTGAAGCTGCTGCTTCCCTGGAAAATAGTTTCCTCCATCAGACTGTCATGGAAAGACGCAAGATAGATTTAGACTGGCCTTCCAGTTTAGGTGCCAAAACACCTAAATAGCGAGCCTAATGCCAAAGGCAGTGCTGCATAAAAGGCTATTGTTAGAATTGGAACGAATTTTGCCAACAAGCGCCCATGGGCCATAGTTGTGAATATGAACCTAGCAACGAACCAGGAAAAAATGGCCCTGGGGCCCGTAAATTTGGGAATATTTGAGACAGGAAGGTTGGTTTATTTTGTCAAAATAAAAACTGAAATTGGGAAACGGGATTATTTTATTGGAAATGTAAAATTAGAAAATCAACTGTCAATATCCTCAGTGTTTTACAACCAATTGAATAGATGATTAGATTTAGGGAATAGCTTAGAAAAACTCAGAATTGGGGCCCTCAAAATTTAAAGCTAACCCGGTAACTTTGAGGGAGGGGGAATAAAAAAACCTAATTAGAATCGACATCAAAAGAGTTGGCAGTGGGCCAAGTTGCTGCCAAATCGGCCATGGACGCCTTACTTGTTGCTTTACCATTTTTTTGATTATTAGCATGATGGCATCTCATCTGACGGTCAAAAGGAACCTTCCAGGGCCACTCCACATAGAGGATGTCCCAAGAGGTCAGGAACAGGTTCATGATATACAACCTGCCTGCACCTGGTCACTTTAGCATCTGTTGGCCAAGCAATATTTTTTGAGCAATGATCTTGATATGAGAGGGGAGGGTTCTGAGTTGGCGGCAACTTTCAATAATGACCCAACGCTATTAGAAAATTTTGCCAAAGATCTGACATTAGGCATATTTATTTTGAGAAGGAACAAGCCCGTCAGGCTTTGTTTCCAAAGTTTTGGAGATAGGTTTTTAAATTGACAACAACGCTTTCCAATAACCCAATGCCATTGGTGAGTTTTGCTGGGGATTTGCTCCATGACACATTCTTTTTGGTAGGTAAACACCCATTGGGCTCTGATTTTAATGTTTTTTAAAGCTTTGAACCAACAACATCATTTTCCAGTGGCTCAATGCCAATGGTGATTGTGGTTGAGTATTTGACCCATGATACCCATTTCCTGAATGTGCGCACCCATCAGGCTTTGTTCCCGTGGGTTTAAGGTTTTCTGTTATTTCAGCGCAAATTTCTTCAATTTAATGTACTAATTTGGCAGAAGAGCTTTTGCAGGGACAGGCGGTGGAATCTTCAGAGAGATGGCTGTTACCTAACGCTTGTCTACCACATAGGCGAGATCACCCTGTATTAAAGCAGGACAGCTGCCCTCTTAGGACCCTTCTTGGTGGGTGATGGGAACACCGCCCAATTTAGGCAGAGAGGACACTCCACAGACTTACATTACCCATCCCTTTTGCCAAAGGGTGGCGCCACCACTGAGGAATTGCATAAGAGCCACATTTTTGTGGGCTTTAGGAAGTTTGATCGCAATCAAAGCAGCAATCTTTGGAGGAGGACGATGAGCTTATGGGTGATAGGCATGGAAAGCCTTGACTATCTCTGAGAAGTTTTCACAATCGTGGACTCTGTCCCAACTGCTTTTGTAGTCTGGATAGCCTTTCCATGCGATGAAATATTGAACTTAAAGATGAGATTTATGAGAAGCCAGGATGCCCTCCACTTCAGCCTCCTCTGCATCCTTGATCACAATAGGCTAGGATCTGAGGGAATTGCCCCTTTATGTGGCTAACTGCAAAACATGGAAGACTGTGTGTTGCTTCTAATGAGGAGGCAAATTCAACCAGAAGGTTCCATTACCCAAATCTTCCTCCACCAATTTTGGACCAGAGCATTAGCTTGCAAACTTATGCAAGGGTACCTTCAACTGCAAATGTCATGTGTCAAGAATAAAATATGAACCAACCTTGATTTTGTGAGCTGGGATCTACTTACAATCTGAAAACTGCTTGTAGTTGCTTATTGCCTTAGTGAGATGCTCACGAACTAAGGACTGCGTTGTCCAGATATGCTGGGCATGATTTTTGGTGGCTGGTACCCCTGGGAGAAGCCACCTGCCAACTGAGAATCAAAGATTTGTACCCCAAGGTCACTTTGTATGGGAAGAATCCATTGGAGGCATGAGTTCTATTATTATATGTAAACTGAGTGTTGGGATTTTTGCCCATATTCCCATCCTGTAAGATTACCTGGTGTCGCTAGGGAAATTCCCTAAGGCGAAGTGAATCAGAAATCAGTTGGTCCAAGTTTTGGAGGAACTATGTTCAGGGGATTTTGGGATATTCACCTGGTCATATCTGTTAGGTCAATCTGGATGAATACCCAAGATCTCATCGGGTGGAGTGGCTGACTAAATAGGGGCATCTGATAGTGATTTTTATCAGGTGTACCAATTGGGATTGGTCGGGCTTCATCACCAGCTGATTAGGAATGAATAGTGAGTTACAAGGCGAGTGATGCCGCCTCAAACTAGCGAGTCAATTAGTTAGTGAAGTGACCTGCCATAATGGGTAAAAAGTCCCATTACCTAAGCAGGTCGCTAGCCAATTATGGTTGGTTCACTTGGATCAAGAGGAAAACGTTAGGGACACATTTTCTGACTCTTTCTGTTTGAGGTCACGAGGATATCCAATGATGGAATCCTAGCCAGGATAGGGAAGACCATCGCTGCAGAGATTAGGAATGGTGATTCAACAGCAACGGCTGCCATTTCATCGAAGAGGTGTCAACCTAGGGTTAGACAGCCGAAACCCCTACTATATAATACCCTAAGATTTACTTTAATAAACACATCATTTTTACCAACGTTATTATTATCAACATTATTATCTACAGTAATATTGTCAATTCAGTGTATAGTTAGACTATCAGCTTCTATTGTGTTGTTCCATCTCAAGGATATTATTACAGAAGGCAATAATTGGAAGACTCTCCAGAGAGAAGAGTAAAGATCCAAGCGGGGATCTAGAGATGAAGGAACCAAAATCAGTGATAGCTCCCAACTGTGTGTTGGGCCGAGAGACTGTCACTGGGGTATCCTAACAAAGATTGGGTGGACAATATTATAGGGAAAGAATCCCTATGAGTACAACTTACAGAGTACTTAATCGGAAGTACTGGCTGAAGTGTTGGGCCTAATAATAGTTCAATCTCAACTACAAATAATAGTCTCCATACTAAATTATATAATACATTCTATACAACATGACGAAGTGCACAAGGAAACCGAACCTGTGCAGTAAAAAGGTTGCTGGGTTGACGGCTGATATTTAACCTAGAGTAAATTTTTACAAGTTGGTGCTCACTACAGGGTAGTTGAGTAAAGAATCTATTATAATGTCATATAAAGAAGAAATGTGCTAGCTTTGGACTGAGATCGCCACTTTGAATTAGAATGCCTTAGATTCAGCGGACCATCAGGAGTTTGCAGCCTTGGAAGAACGTGTCACCAGGGTGGAGGAAGGAGTAGAAAATGTAGCCAACTTTGGGAATGAATTACTCAGCAAAGTAAACTCATTGAAAAAGAAAGAAAGAGACCTCGTTCAAGTGGTCCTTTTCCTGAAAATGGAGCGAGAAGCAGATCGCGTTTGTGTAAGAAAGTTCTGTTGCAGATGTTGAGAAATTTGTAAAAGAAGTGGAGGACTTGAAAGCTCACAGATGTGCTTGTGAGCCAGATATGGCCAGCGATACTGAAGAGAGAAGTCCTCGCACAATACTTGGGAAGACAAATACCCTGAGAAATATGCTGCCCGCCTTTAATGCTATTTCAGAGATGATGCTCAAAGTCACTCCACAAGTTAGCCGAGTAGCTGAACTGAGAGAATCAGCCCAAAATGACTTGGAGGTTTTTAGAGAAATGCCAAAATTGCCATCATTCCAATGGGATAATGCCCCAGAATTTTTCCGACTGTTTGACATGACTATGCATGGATAAGAGGATTGTCAAAAGAGATTGACAGTCATGAACTGCCTGGACACCAACTGTCAGAACCTAATGTTACCCCACTTGGAGGGGGATAGCTGGTCGTATGCCGAGGCAAAGGTGGCCATAATGAAAGAGTTTGGGAGTCCAACTTGCATGTCAAAATGCAAGCAAGAATTTATGGGAATTCAATTTTATAAAGATAGTCTCTTGCTAGCTTCAGGTATTAATCTTACCAGGAGTCGCAGGTCCTGGCTGGTGTGAAAGTGTTAGACAACTTTGATGCTATAATTACTTTGAAAGCAGCCCTTCAGCCCTATCATGATTTGCATCAAATGATGTATTCCATATTTGTGATGGAGATAACTACCTTGCAAATGGTAGACAACCGAAAGAATTTTGGGAGTTGCGTTTGGTGCCCTGAATAGAAGCTTCAAGTCCAACAAAGTCCAAAATCCAAATCCCACAAAGGGAAACGAAGGAGCAAAAGAGGCTACCAACTGAACTGTGCCAGGAAATAAGCCTGAAGTATTCAGACAGTTAAGCAAGAAAGAGAAGGTCTGCTATCAGTGTGGCGGGAAAGGACATTTTGCTGCACACTGCAAAAAGCCAAAGGATCAGATTAACGTGGTCCAGGCCAAGGAGATAGCAGTTTCCAAATACTTGGGAAAAGCGCCCACTGCCTAGACAAGGAGCAGTCTAGAGCGGCGGATAAACCTGTTCCTCCTGATATCATGAATGAAGAAATAGACATCAGCGATATGTTCATAGATGATGAGCAGGATCAGCTATACCAAGTGGTCAACATGGATGTGAATGCCATGACCAGAGCCAGGGTGAAGAATATTGACCCCAGAGATAATTCATGAAGTTGCCCAGCCATATGCCCGACAACTGATGGAGATTATTTGAACCACTAAGAATCCTGATGAGTTATCAGACGTCCGTTTAGATGAGGCCAATCTGTCTATCCCCCTTGGCGCGATAAAGGAATTGTTTGCTGAATTATTGGCGCAGATTATTAACACCATAGATTTGGCTAATAAGGCCGCCACTCAAATAGTAAATACTATATTACAATACTCCGAGTGTACATATATCAATATTCAAGTGAATCGAGTAAGGGTGAGGGCGATTGTTGACAGTGGAGCGCCCATCAATATTGTGTCAACCAAGCTGGTGAAGAGGATGAAGAGCTCCCCAGACTTGGAACACAAGAGAGAATATGGAACATCTGGGCCAAACACCACCATTTCCTGTGGAGCGTATAGTGCACTACCACTACAATTTGGGTCATTAATGGTATCTGCACCAGCGATAGTTTTAACAAACCAAAGCTACGATATCCTGATTGGAATGGAGTTCCTACGGAAGTACGGAGTTAAATGTAACTTCAAGGATAATACATTGATCATCCTGGTCAGAAGTTACCAATGGGATACCAGAAGGATTGTGAAGCTCCATTGAATCAGAGAAACACTTCATTAATCCGATATACAATGATGGCAATGTACTGATTTGATACCAATTAGTTGGTAGGAAGTGACATGAGATGCCGGCAGAAATCCTAGAAAACTGGGGAATTCCATTAAGGATCAAGAAAGAAAGGACCATACTGGCCAGATCGCAGATAATAGTTGACATGGGGTTGACTTTGGAGATTCCGGTGCTGTTGTATGGGGAGATTGGAAGCCCCTAGAAGAAGTCCAGAGCGGAGCCATGGGTGGCTCCTGGGATAATAATGCCAGGACATTAAGAAATACGAGTTCTCATGGCAAATTTGAGCGAAAAACTGATGAAGATCAAGAGGAATCAGATCATTGCATTTATTCATCTGATCCCAACAGCAGAATTGAGACAATTCCACGATCTTGGGTCTCTTGATGAAATGGGATTACCAGCCAGGGTAGCTGAAAGCATAAACCTATTGGTTGATTGGGAGTAGTTCGCTGATCTGCTGGAAGGCCAGCAGGAGGGGGTGCTCTAATTATTTGAGAAATATCGGGAAGTGTTCACTCAGGATGACCATGATTTGGGATGCACACGAGATGTAATTCACAAGGTTGACACCAGGGAAATTCAACTGATAAGGATGAGACTGATTAAAGATCAAAAGCTGTCAAAGCGGTAGTGGAGGATGAAATCAGCAAACTAGTGAAGCATAGGCTTCTAGTTTCGGCGTCAAGTCCCTGAGTGAGTCTGATTCTGATCATGAAGAAGAAGGATGGATTGAACTGGGTGGTGATTGACTACCAGAGGCTGGATAAAATTACAAAGAAGGATTCGTATCCCCTACCAAAGGATTGATGATGCACTGGATCAATTAGGATAAGCAAAGTATTTCTCCGCAATGGATCTGATCTTGGGATACTGGCAGATTGACTTGCCAGAAGAAAACCAAGAAAAATGCGCAATTTATTACCAAGCAGGGGTTATATTAGCCAATGAAGATGCCCCAGGATCTCTGCAATGCGCCTGCAACGTTTCAGAGGGTCATGGATGCGATACTAAGCGACTTGAAGTTGTTGTACGTACTGGTATATCTGGACGATATAATGTGTTCAGTAGAATTTTTACTGATCACCTGCACCACTTGGAAGAAGATTTTAAGAGACTGTCCGCGGCTAACCTGAAGATCAAGCCAAGGAAGTGCCACTTCTTCAAGAAAGAGCTGGAATATTTGGGATTTGTGATCAACTCAAGTGGATTGCAGCCACAAACCCAGAAGATAGCAGCTATATGAGCATATGACTGTACCAAAGAGTAGCCAAGACATCCAAGTATTCATTAGGATGGTTGGATACTATAGTAGATTTAATCAGGACTTCACTCGAATAGCTGAGCCTTTATTCCATTTATTAAAGGATCCAGAAAAAGGATTTGTATGGAATGAAGAGGTCCAGGACTCCTTCAACGAGTTATGCCAGTATTTGATAGATTCGCTGATTCTGAAATATCCAAATTTCTATCAGGAGTTTATCATTCAAACTGATGCTTTGTTGATGGCGATTGACGCCATACTGAGCCAAGTAGACGAACTTGGGGATGAGCATCCGGTGGCATATGTGAGCTGAACACTCTCAGCTACTGAGAGTAACTACATCGTGAATGAGCGGGAATTCCTTTTGGTCATATATGTATGCAAGCAGTTTTGGGTGCATGTCCATGGAACACACTTTAAGGTGGTGATGGACCACTCTTCGCTGTGTTGGCTGCACAATCTAAGGGAACTGGAAGTATGACTGGCCTGATGGGCACTTAAGCTTCAGGCTTATGATTATGAGATAGTCCATTGAGCGGGGGCTTCTCATCATAACGTGGATGGCTTATTGCAGTTGCCAATGGTCCAGTTGGTATATCCGCAGGTGGGTGAGCTATTCCAGAGAATGGTTGAAGGAAGAATTGGGGATGAGCCTCAAATATCCAAGGTGCACTTCGAAAAGTGATGGAAAACGATGAGACTATGGATGGACAAGTATTCAAGATGATCAATGGGAAGCGGCTATTATTCCTGAAACCATTTAAAGGGCAGTAATAGTACAAGCAGATCACAAGGTTGTCGGGCACAGAGGCCTGAGGAAAACAACCAACTATATTTGCCAGTATTATTACTGGAAATCGATCAACTATGATGTCGCGGATCATTTGGCTTGTTGGGTGGAGTGACAGCTGCACAAACCACACAAGAATACAACTGGATACCAACTGGTCCGCCCTGGATTCTCCTGGAACACAGTGTCCATTGATTGGATAAGACCACTGGCGATGAGCACAGGAGGAGTCAAGTACATCATAGTTACCATTGACCATCAGACAAGATGGGTCAAAACAAAGGCCCTAATCAGAGTAGATGCTACCAGTACTTTTAGATTCATCCTGGATCAAGTAGTATACCGGCATGGATGTCTGCAAGTCCTATTGAGTGACAATGGGACCAACTTCATGTCTCATGCGATCCCAAGGCTAAATGAAATAATGGGTATCCGTGGAGTCATGTCAGTACCATACTGGCCAGAGATGAATGGACTGGTAGAATGGGTCAATGGGACGCTGGCCACGACGCTGAAAAAAGCTAGTTACAGGGAGAACTTCCATGTGGGGAACGTACCTGATTTTGGTGACATTCGCCTACAACATTAGTCATCATATGGAGATGGTAAAGTTGCTGTTTGAATTGTTATATGGAAGAAAGGCCGCGTTGCCACCAAAATTATATTTGGTGGTGGAACCTATGTTGGGCATGAGTACCAAGCAATACTTGAAACGACTGATGAGTATTCTGATTGATATGCAATTGCAAGCATTCAATACAACCTTGAATAAAAGGATACAAGCAAAATCAATGGATGACAATAATAAACCTGCATTAAAAGATTATTAAATAGGGGAAAGAGTCGCCTATTGTGCAATGCATGGTTTCAGACAAAGAAACAAATTGGATGCATTGTGGTTGGGTCCTTTCAAAGTAATCGCCAAGACGTTGACTGATGCTTACTCCATCAAGATCTTCTGGATGGAAGAGTTGTATTTTGAGTCCACACTAAGTATCTAAAGAGTTGTATCGAGGAAAAAATAAAAGAGTTCCCAAAGGACTGATGAACTATTAAGTTGGTCATGTCCTGATGATTAGGTCAAGTCCAAAAAAAGGACCTTTGAACCAATCTAGATGGTTAAGTCCAAAAAGGACCTCTGAACCATATAAAACTGGTAGGTTTAAGTACCCAAGACCCAGTTAGGGGGAAAAGATGGACCTCTGAACTGAAACAAGGTCAAGTCACAAAGGAAAAAAGAAAATTAAAGATAAAAAATCAATAAAAAATATTGGAAAAAAAAACTATAAAAATGCATAGATAAAAAACCAATATATTTTTTATAATCTTCATCTTTATTGATCGTCCTCAGTATAGGGATGATTCTGCATATGTTGCCTCCTGGGGGAGGGAGGATGGATCGCGGTAGGAATAAACAGCCTGTAAAAATCAATATGTGATTGGATGCTTGCAAGGGCGAGACCTACATGAAACCACATTCATTGAGCAGACACCAAGCCCTGAGAAAAAGCGACCTGGGGAAGGAAAATTGATATGTCAGAAGAAGCCAATTGCAAAACCCCAGATCAGGGAGGAAAACAGCAATAGAGAAAGAGGCAATTGGCGAATAACCCCAAGTAATCCTGATAAGGCACCAGTGCTGAAAGATTTGTCTTGAGCGCCTGCTGATGGGCTTCATCAAGGACACCAATCATGTGAGCTGGCAACGAAGAAGGAATACTCAATGAGGGGTTGCTGAATCATGCCCCCTATCATCGCCATCAGTGGAAGATAGCAATGAGAAGCTCCAGAGAAGAGGTAGTTGTGCAGAGAGCGGATTGCATCCTGAAAATGGCGACTATGGGCTTCATGGAAACTAAAGCTGAATGACCGGTGGAATCCAGGCGAGGCTGGAAGCTTTGTAGACCAACTTCAAAAACTTGGCCAGCAAAGTGAAGAGCATAAGTGGCAGTATCTTAATCCAGAAGGTTGTCAAGATCATAGAGATTCAGCGCTAATGTCAAAGCCTCAGTGACTTGGGCCCAGAGTTCAGCATAGGGGGCTCAAAGTGTATGCTGTTACCAATTGAGAGCTCTGAAGACAGTACAGCGGTTTTGTAAAATTGACCAAGTTGGAAGAAGAACTCAGGGAGCAGGTCCAGCCTAGTTAGGAATGAATAATCTAAAGCAACCGGCATAATCTCTGGAGCATCTATGATGATGTTTGGAGCATCAGCAAAAGGAGCTGAATCCAGGAGGGTTTTGAAGTCCAACTCTTGAATTGACTGCAAGGGAAGAGTCAGCCAAGAGTTGTTTGAAATGATGGCCAGCCTGGTTTTGGAGGGGTTAGTTACCGTTTCTGGTAATTCTACAGAAGGACTAGCCGCTTGCGCCAGACTAGGCCTAAGAGTCCTGAAAGGACCATAAAAGAGGCTCCATCGAGCATCCTGACTCATCTGCTGAAGAGACGGAGGTCTGGATCAGACAGACTATTAAGGAGCTGCTGGTAGTGAGACTCAGAATTTGACATATGAGCTGGATGAGAAGGGATGTCAGACTTATATAGAAGTTGCCATTTGCACTCTATAATCCATTAGGCTCCAATTTTGGGGAAATTAATCTCAAAATTGATGAGATAAGCTCTCCAAAGGAAGAATTAGGAATGACTTACAGCCAAGAGGTTATGAGAGAAATAATGAGGGCGAACAGAAAAAGGTATTCTTAATCAAGTTGCAAAACAAACATTGATGGTAAGAGTCTCCTGTATAGGACGAGGAGAAAACCAGGAAATCAAGGATGCCGGACCAAGAATCCTGAATATGACAGCAGGTCATATACCCTGACGGGGAGAAAACTGGAACCCAGGACTAATATTGTCATGAGTAAATCTATCAGCCCAGTATGACAGAAGGTCATGTGGACTGCGCTCTGAGAAGGCGTTAGCAAGGAAAAAAGGATGAATGCCATATGTCAAAGGTAATCCCAAGCAGCATTGAGTATTGCTGAGTGTACTCCTCTTGAACCAATGAATTATTTGACCAGGTGTCTGAAGTGGTGTTCTCATGCCCCAGTCCTTTTCTCACAGGAAATCTAGGCAAGAGGGGGATGTGTTGGGATTTTTGCCCATAATCCCAGCCTGTAAGATTACCTGGTGTTGCTAGGGGAAATTCCCTAAGGTGAAGTGAATCAGAAAACAGTTGGCCCAAGTTTTGGAGGAACTACATTTAGGGTATTTTGGGATATTCACTTGGTTATATCTGTTGGGGATTGATATGGATGAATACCTAAGATCTCATTGGTTGGAGTGGCTGACTAAATAGGGGAATCTGATAGTGATTTTTATCAGGTGTACCAATTGGGATTGGTCGGGTTTCATCACCAGCTGATTAGGAATGAATAGTGAGTTACAAGGCGAGTGATGCCGCCTCAAACTAGAGAGTCATTTAGTTGGTGAAGTGACATGCCATAATGGGTAAAAAGTCCAATTATTTAAGCAGGTCGCTAGCAATTATGGTTGGTTCACTTGGATCAAGAGAAAAATGGTAAGGAAAATTTTCTGACTCTTTCTGTTTGAGGTCTTGAGGATATCCAATGATGGAATCCTAGCCAGGATGGGGAAGACCATCGCTGCAGAGATGAGGAATGGTGATTCAACAGCAACGGCTGCCTTTTCATCAAAGAGTTGTCAACCTAGGGTTAGACAGCCGAATCCCCTAAATTTATAATACCCTAGGATTTACTATAATAAACACATCATTATTACCAACGTTATTATTATCAACATTATTATCTATGGTAATATTGTCAATTCAGTGTATAGTTAGACTATCATCTTCTACTGTGTTGTTCCATCTCAAGGATATTATTGCAGAAGGCAATAATTGGAAGACTCTCAGAGAGAAGAGTAAAGATCTGAGCGGGGATCTAGAGATGAAGGAACCATAATCAGGGATAGTGCTGACTGTGTGTTGGGCCAAGAGAGACTGTCACTGGGGTATCTTAACGAAGATTGGGTGGACAAGAATATAGGGAACAAATCCCTGCGAGTATGACTTAGAGAGTATTTAATCAGAAGTACTTGCCGAAGCATTGGGCCTAATAGTAGTTAAATCTCAACTATGGATAATAGTCTCCATACTATTATCGATTAATACATTCTATACAACGTGACAAAGTGCACAAGGAAATTAGCCTGTGCATTAAAAAGATTACTGGGTTGACAGCTAGTAATCAACCTAGAGTAAATTTTTAAACTGAGCGAGGGGAGGTCCTCAGCCCAGGTATCCTGAGCAGAAGCCGCATAGCAGAGCAGGTACTATTTTAGGATCTGATTGACCTGTTCAGTTTGGCCATCAGGTTGGGGTGGTACGCGGTGGAGCAGCAGGGAGTAATCTTCAAAATTGCAAGAGCTCATTCCAGAATTGTGCTGTGAACTAAGCCCACAGTCGCTAACAATCTCCTGTGGAAGGCTAAATATTGAGAAAACATGGCGCACGAAAAGATGAGCAGTTTACTCAGAAATGATAGTGGAGGAACAGGGTATAAAAAGGGAAAATTTTGTGAAATGGTCAACAACCATCATCACCACTGTAAACCCATTAAGACTGGGAAGTTCAACGATGATGTCCACAGACACCAATGTCCATGGACCTATGCATGTTGTAAATATGAAGAAGGCCATTCTTTCCCAATCGATCTGATTTAACCCAAACACAAATTAAACAATCTGAGATCCATACTGGAACATCTTTTGACATGCCCGCCCAATTATAGGTAAACTTGATCTATTCAAGTCACTTATTATTCCCTGGATGTCCAACTGCAGGAGGATTGTGGTAAGCCTGAATCACTTAAGCTCGAATAAGGGGAGGGACTCAAGCCCTCAACTGAAATTGAATGAGACCTTCAGTCAGAGAATGCAAGGAATGTTTTGTTGCAGGGAGGGACAACTGCTCCAAAAGGTCCACCCCTTTAGCACAGGCTGTGCGCTGCCAAAACTTAGGAGATAAGGGGTGCATCTAGAGCTAAGTCCACTGTCAAAAAAAACAGGAGGGACAATGGGTAATATTTGGGTGGGATGGTTGATGGTGACCAGATCCGCCTCATCAGCATCTACAAGGCAACTTGCAGGGTTATGACTTAAGAAGTCAGGAAGAACATTCTACGCTCCTTTCACAAACTCATATTTGAAGTTAAAACTGCACAAATCCCAGTAGTTTTGAGCCTGCTGGTTTGCCAACTTCTGTGGTTTGTGGAAGTACAGGAGGGCTTGATGATCTTTTTGCACTGTTAACTTGTGCTGTGTGCCCTGCAAAAGATACCTCATGCGGTTTAAGGCCCATTTCACGGCTGACAGCTCCTTATTGTAGATGACCCAGGACTGTTCGTAGGAGAGAACTTGTATAAAAAGTAGGCGACCAGGTGTTCCAACCTCTCATGCTCCTGAAGCATTACAGCCCCAACCGCAACAGATGACGCATCACATGCTACAACATAGGGTTTGGTGGGATCCACATGATTTAGGGGGGTGACAAAAACACCTCCTTAATTGACTCAAATGCCTGCTGACACTCAGAAATCCAATGAAAGTGGACATTCTTACCCGAGAGTGGATGAAGTGGGGATGGTTACTTGGATTATGCAGGGGAGAACTTATTTAAAGTAAATTATAGTGCCCAAGAAGCTTCTCAATTGCTTTTGGGTTGTTGGAGTCATCCACTTTGTGGATAAAATCCAACTTGTTGGGGGAATGGCGTACCCATCTTTTAAGATGAGATTGTCCAAGAGTGTGACTTCCTCCTGATAAAACTCGCACTTTAAAGGCTTAACGATCAGGCCCTTCTTATAAGGCTGCCACAACCACTTTCAAGTTCTTTGCGTGTTGTGGGATTAGGGGAGTGTTCCAAGATATCAATAATATAAGCAACTGCGCAGTTAAACCAGAGATCATCCAGTACTCTATTGATCATCCTTTGTGATGTGGCTGGTGCATTCTTTTATGCCTGAAAGACATTGCCCAAAATTGGAAGATACCATTTCATAAGGATTGTGGCAAGCCATTCCTGACCTTCTTTAACCTGAATCTGATTGAAGACATTAACAAGATTGAGTTTTGAGAACACCCATGATTTGGTAATCGCTTGCCCAAGCATCTGTTCTAAAGACAGAGGGTAGGGATCGTGGAACATGATCTTATTGAGGTGAACATAATTCATGCAAGGACGAAGTGAACCATCAGCTTTCTTGGGTAAAACAATGGGGGAGGCAACTGGAGAAGTTTCTTTGAAGAGCCAACCCTTCATAATAATGTCGTCCAACCATGTATGAAGGGCAACCTCCTCTGTTGTATGCAGATACAGTGGGCAGCTATTGTTCACCACCTGTATCGTAGTTTTAAACCCCAAGTTGAACTCTTTATGAGGGGTAAGATGGTCTGCCATCTCAGAGCTGAAAATACTCTGATAACCCATTAACGCTTCTGGAAAATCTGATGGGAGTACTGCAGGGCAAACAAGCAATGTAATCAAACTATAACCTTGAGTCTTATTGATAATATTCAGTATAGGAAACTCGCCCTCCATCTGACCATTGAATAATGACAGCATATTAGACTCGAGGTGAATCCTTACATGCTGCTGATGCCACCATCCCACATTCAAAATCACTAGGAACACGAGGTTAGGCATTGCTGAAAAACGATCACAAAACTAAACTGATGAGCCAAGAAAGGTACTGGGCGTCGTACTATATAGGATATCTTGGAGGCTGATGAAGCGACCATCACCTTAGAACCCATTTCCAGGTAAAATTCAAGCTGGTGGGCCAACTCAGGATCATAATGTTACCCCTGCACCAGTGTCAATCAAGGCATCAAAGGACACCTGGATAATATGATAATAATTTTTAATTGACTATAAAAAGTAAGAGGAGTTCTGTTTATTGGCAGATATGGTCAAAATCACTGATAAGAAAGAGATTTCAACTAAATTGGGGGAAGACATTAGGTTTGCAACTGGGGCAGATTCTTCATAAGTTAGAGTGCCAAAATACTCTAACACGGGTGTGGGGGCTATGGTGGCTTTTAAAACAATATGGACAGGACCATCTAGTACTAAAAAAACAATATGGACACTTATTTGGAGCTAGGATTCTAAACCAAGGCCAGCTCAGCAGATCCTAGCATAAAGATCCCATTTTAGAGGGTGGGCTGAGTAAATGTTGGATTCACTGGGGCAATGAGGCCATAGTAAAACTACTTCACAACCTTGCTCATCTGATAGAAGATAACCACTGCTGCGCCCAACTTGACAAAGAGGGCGGAAAAGGCTAAAAATAAAGGATGGTTGATTATATCCAGGAAACAGCAAGATAAATTTTGATTGGTCTGCCAGTTTAGGTGCTAAACACCCAAATAGCAAGCCCAAATGCCAGAGGATCTCTGCATAAACAACAGCTGTTAAAACGGGAACGATTTTTGCCAGCAAGCGCCCATGGGCCATAGCTGTAAAAGTGAAACTAGCAATGAACCAGGAAAACATAGCCCTGGGGCCTGTGGGTTTTTAAAATAAGTGAGACAGGAAGGGTGGTTTGGATTTCGTCATTAGAAAAAACTGGAATTGGGAAACAATATTTTTTATTGGAAATGCAAAAGTATAAAATCTACTGTCAATTTTCTCAGTGTTACAACTGATTAAAAAACACTTGAGTTTATGGGATAGCTTAGAAAAGCTCATGATTGGGGCCCTCAAAATTTGACCTAACCCAGTAACTTTGAGGGAAGGGGAACAAAAGCAAACCTTCTTAAAATTGACATCAAAAGAGTCATTGGTGTGCCAAGTTGCTTACCAAATTGGCCTTATACGCCTGAATCGTGGCTTTACCACTTTTTTTATGATTAGCGCAATGATATCTTGCCCAATAGGCAAAGGGAACCTCCCAGGGAAAACCCACATAGGGGCGGCCCCAAAAGGTCAGGAACAGGTTCATGATACCCAACATGCCTGCACCCAGTAGCTCTGGCATCTGTTTGGCCAAGTGAGATTTTTTGAGCAATGATCCAGATATGAGAGGAGAGGATTCTGAGTTGGAGGCGACTTTCAATGATGACCTGATGCCATTGGCAAATTTTTTCAAAGATCCAACATTAGGCATATTTGTCATAGAAGGTACAAGCCTGTCAGTCTATGTTTCCAAAGTTTTATAGGCAGATTTTGAATCTGCAACAACGTTTTCCAATGACCCAATGCCATTGGTAAGTTTTTCTGGGAATTCAATCTGGGACACATTCGTTTTGGCAGGTAAACGCTCATTGGGCTCTGTTTCTGATGTTTTTGAATTTGTTTTCAAACTGACAACATCATTTCCCAGTGGCTCAATGCCGCTGGCGATTGTGGCTGAGGATTCAACCCTTAATACTCCATTTTTGAATGCGCACGTCCGCTGGGCTTTGTTGCCATGGGTTAGAGTTTTCAGATATTTCAGC
This sequence comes from Massospora cicadina, assembly GCA_022478985.1. NCBI lineage: Eukaryota > Fungi > Entomophthoromycota > Entomophthoromycetes > Entomophthorales > Entomophthoraceae > Massospora > Massospora cicadina. Next base: position 61,943 of record JAKSZP010004195.1, on the reverse strand, counting down.
ACAAATTTCTTCAATTTTCTGTACTAACTCAGCAGAAGAAATTGGGGGGATAGGCATTGGAATTTTTAGAGGGAGGTCTGTTACCCAAAGTTCATCTACCACATGTGTGATATCACCCTGCATGATGAGAGGGACTGCTGCCCTCTTAGGACCCTTCATGGTGGGAAATGAGAATACCTCCCAAATTTAGGCAGAGGGGATACTCCCTGGACTTACACAGACTCTTATGGAGAAATTGAGCCTCTTTTAGATGGTATTCCCATCCCAAACTTCCCACAGGTTTTCCATGATGATGCCAAATTTTAATTTAGGAGCTTGCATTTTCTGCGAGCTGTGCTTTCATCATTGTGGCAATAACTTTTATCTTAGATCCCAACAATCCTCAAACCACTAGTGCATAATGTCTTTTATTTTTGATACTACAATTATTACATTTGCTGAGCATTAACTTGTTCAGTACGTCAAGGCAATGCATATTGCTGTATTTGTTGATGAAGAGAACCTGCACCTATACATCTTTTTGCCTCATGCGGCTAATGCTCTGACACCCATTTTGTCTGTGTTTAGTCCACCATTTGAATCAATTGTGGACAAATTTTCCCTAAAGCCTCTTCCTCGTTTATATGGATTCCTATGTATATAGCTGAGGTGACATATTGGAAATTTTTTGCTAAAAATAGTCCCTTTGTTTGGCTTACTTCAAATAATGATTTATGGATGTCCCCCTTTTTTGGTTGGACCCTCTAGTACATAAAAAGGGAGGGTGATATAGTGTTTGAGTATGGAAACAATGACCACTTCTTATTGAGTTTGATCCTTTTATATAAACTTTAGGTAAGGGACAGTTTATGACTGTGTTAGCATTGCGCACCAATTCCCCAAACTAAGATAGCAATATCAGACGATCTAAAGAGCCTTGGCCTATCAAAATGCTGCTTGGAGAGTTGCAAGGATTAATCCTCCTTTCCCATTAATTTCAATTTCCCCATTAAAATGAGTGGTAACAGCCACAGGTTGCCCATCTCAAATCGATAAAAGATAAAAATGAATATAACAAAAGCTCAAAAATCTAAGAGTTTAACATACTTATGAAAACTCATTACCTAAAGATAGAAAACATAGGAACTAAGATGAAAAGAACATTAGTAAATTATCTTATTTTATTTTGAGGTGGCTGACCTGGGATGATACCGCACTGATTAAGGGAAAAATCAAATTAATGGGAAAGGTGGATAAAATCCGTAAAACCTCCATGCACAGCGTATGATAGGCCAGGAACTCCTTGGAGCGCCTTTGCTATTCACTATCTCAGTTTGGGGCATTGGTGCGCAATGCCAACACAGTCATAGTTTTCCCCTACCCAAAGTTCCTGTACCAGAATTGAACTCGAGGAGGCAGTGGTAGAGGTCCCTACTCTACCACTGGGGTACCCTCCCCACTAGTAAATTATTTTGCTAGAGCAATAAACCAAAGTAGAGCATATATTAAAGAGGTCATAATGATTATATTTCAAAGCTAACATTTAAGATGCAACCTACATAAACCTTCATAGTATGTCAAGACTTCTAGAAAATTAATATTCTATCACATTGGCTTCATTGATTAAAGGATAGAATTAAACTTATCCAATATTATATTATAAAAAAGTAATTAAATGACAAATTAGGTCTTATTATAGTTAATAACTTGTGCAATATAATGAGAAAAAATACATCAAGTTAGATATGAGTTAACTTTAATAGTTATAGCTAAAAATGTATTCTTGTCTTTTAAAAATTTTAATTAACTACTAGTAAATATGATATACATAATTGGTTTTTACTAGCATAATTTACAGTAAATATATAATAGAACTATTTACATTGGTAAAATATCTACTATTTATCGCTCTTATAGATCTAATTATATAAAAATATAATATTTCTTATTTAAAAGGTGAAAAATAGTAATTATGAGAAAAATCTATGCCTTGTATTTTTTGGTATTATAAAAAGCCTATATTTATATGGCTTTCAATGATAAATTTAAAACTTAGTTTGAAATATATTAGCATATCAATATTGATATTAATTAAATAGATTTATATATTTTTTACTTTTATATAATGATTTCAGAAATTACTAGACCAAAAGCTCTAAATCTTTGCAAGCTTATATCAGGTATCCAGATGAAGTTTCTCCGCTCTATCTGTTAAGAACAATTAGAAAAAGGTCTGTTATTTTAAAAAACCTCTTTTTATACTGGTATAACAAACCTATATAAAGCTTGTTTTTGGAAGCTGAGTATAACATAACATGCACCATCTGAATATTAACAAAACAAATTTAACATACACTCTTCTTCTTCCAATCCTAAAGTGGAATCAATTTGTTATCTAATTAACGTTTATCTATTTTGTATGAAAAATTTCTTGAATGCATGCCTATGTATATGTATATAACTAGGGGCCTATAATCATTAGTAGTATCAAAATCTACTAACCTGTTTTTTAATATAACTTTGTATGCATATAGCAATGTGAAAATAAACTTTAGCTTTAGAAAAATTAAAGTAAAATAAATACCCACATGAAAGTAATGTGACAAAAAATCAACAATATTTTAGTTTTTACATTTTATTTATACTTCTGATAAACATCTCTCAACCTATCATTGAATAAGAACCATAAATCTTAATATAAGCATAAAGTAAATCAGCCTAAAATCTTATTAATTTTTTTGGTTCTTTTGTAAAACATAAGTATCTAATTACATCTGGTGATTAGCTAAATAAAGTTACATTATTCTTTAATAATGATAGGGTAAAAAATAATAAAGGTTACTGCAAAAACAAATCTTTAAGAACCTATATCTTTGCATGTTGTTTAGAAAGCTTACTAAATTTATTTAGCCGATGTAAGCTGATCAGGGGACGGAAATTACCAAAACTCAAAACCTAAAATAAACCCTCACCAAGTAAAATGAACAAAATGCTAAAGTGAGCAGATGACACATATACCGCTAACTCAACTTACCAGGTGGGACAGCTGGAACCGCTTATACCATTATGGCAGAAGGGGAGGGGGGCTCAGGGGGCTCATCCTCAGCCTCTACTTCATCCCAAAGCAAGGAACAGGCTATAGTGGAGAGCAGGGGCGCTAGGGCATCAGCGGGATGCAGAGATATATTTCTGATGATTGGGGTAAGAGGAATATAGCTGTTATACATAAGAGTTCTGACTTACTTTGCCAAAGCTAGTTCAGCTTTCATGCATGCATTGGATAGTTTTTTAATGTGGCTTATTGGTGCAGGTAATCTTTGATTTGGGATTCTGCGCTAACTCTTCCACATTCTGGATGGTGTCATTGGCATCTTTGTGGGCTTTAATCAACATATTTTTTTCCTTATTGGCTTTGGAGGGGATATTGGGAGGAGAATTCCTCCTGCAAGCATCGCCAATGATTTGGCTGCAACTTTACAGAGAGGACGAAAATCTGGCTTAGTTGTAGCTTCAACAGCAAGCGGGTGATTGCTTTAGAACACTTTGGCATTTTTCTGTGGGACAAATAAGCGAGGGAGTAGTTCATCATCTTGGTCAATATACACAAACTGCTCAATTTGTATATTACACTCTTTAATTATATACATGGACTCATTAATTTCAGGCAATAGATACCAAGGATTTTGGTTGAATTGAATTGGGGAGTCAGCATATTCCTGAGGTTTGGTTGGTTTGTTGGAGGATGCATGGGATCAAACTGGGGTCCAATCCTGTGCTTAATTGGATGGAGCATTTGTGGCATTGGGGAAAGGAGGAGGCTGATTGGTGGCTGTCAGAACAGCTGCAGCAACAGGCTTTGGGTGAGGGGGAGGTAGGATCATACCCTATAATGAAGCTGGCGTGGAGTGGGCGGTAGATTGGAGGCTGGAAGATGAGAAATCAGCACTGCCAGAAGCAGCTATGGATGAGCACTTGCGTTTTGAGTGGTCCAACTTGAAACAGGATGAACAGATTAATCATCTGCCCTCAACACAGGCCCAGAACAAATGGTCAGGGGAAGAGAGAATAACGTCACAAGGGGGAATTCACAGGGCAAGTTTATTTGATCAGGGCTGATTGTGGCATATGCCTGAGGCCCAGCGAGGCGTGTGGCCCCATTTGGGACCACAAATTGCAAGATGGGGTTGGAGCCATAGGCTTCCAAACCTTCCACCAGCTCCTGTTGGAGCACCGCAGGGGGGAGGTGGGTGGGCAAACCAGTTAACTGAACCGCAAAAGTGGTATCCTCTGGGAGCCAGGTCCAAATTGTGAGGAGAGGGGTACCCTGGAAAACCAGAGGCATAGTTGCCACAGTGGCGGCATTGGCTTCACATGTGAAGCCAAGATCAAAATACCCCTTATAGAGGCAGAAGTTAATGAAACTGGCGAGATGCATCACTGGCAGAGCCATTTTGGTAATGGCTTGATCATGGTAGGGGAAAAGTTTCCCATAGTTGACCCTAAGCCAAAATACATGTTGCTCTGGGGGAGCATCAGGGGGCAGTGGGGCACCGCTTGGGTTCAGGTGAAGTGGGCGTCGAGATTCATGTGAGAATTGAATCATCCCAGGGGTTTGGTATGACTGGTCAAGCCAGTCCAAATGCACTTTCCTGTAGGATAATAAACGGTGGGGGAGTTTTGCCACTGCCCCACACTGGGGCAGCTGGCGGGGAATCTGAGGACATGGGAGTGAAACTATGGCAGGCGATTGGGATTTACTTATTTATCCATATAATTTGCTCAAAAGTTATGCCAAGCAGAAAGAGCCTCAGATTACTATATTGATTGCAAGGCTTTTATTCATTTATAGAATTAATAACTTTCTTTGCTTAAATTATAGTTTTTTTAATTTTTTTATATAGTCAAATTAATTAATTTACAAATTTATTTTAAATTACAAACAAGCTGGGGAGTTGTGGCCTTGTAATTTCTCCTGATAATATTCATTAGATATTTCTTTATTGTGGGCTTCTTGGGTTGAGTCAACATTATATTTTTTTTCTAGGAGGTTGTGATTGAACTAATTTTTAATCAATGATCTAAATTCATAAGCGTCAAAATTCTATATTTGAAAGTTTTAATGACATAGTATTTCTGATATGCATTAGAAAAGGAGCCATCTTAGAACTATTTTCCTTATGCAAAAGGAATAAATTACAGAGATGGAGTTGGGTGTATATAAGGAAGCCTCAGATATGATTAACGACCCCAGAACCTGCCCCATGAGCCACTTGTTAGGTGTAGTGAAAGGGGAAGAGTTAAGGGTAAAGATTTAGTTAAAACAGAAGTAGCCCTATTTTGCATTGAATTAAAAAGAAGAAGAGGAAAAGGTAGACCTTATTATTTAGTAGTTAACAACCAGTTTAGTTCTAAATTATTTCTTATTTAATACTTTTGTTGTATAACATTTAATAAAATTTCTATATTGATCAGGGAGCTATAAGTTCAGAGTATTCCCAATTTAGTTGGGACCACCTAGTGCTAGAATATCAGGAAGATCATAAGGGAGGATCGCCATATTAATTGTAGTGACAGAAGAGTGAAGTCTCCATTCTTTAATTTAGGAGCTTATATTACAAGGAATCATATGTTAGTATATTGTCTTTACAAAATACAACTGCAACTCCAATCCTTACCTGTTTAACAAAAAACCAGCCACTTGAGAAGTAAAATCTCCAACACTAGCTCTCATAGCTGAGATTGCAGGTGGTGTTTACATTGAGTAGGGGAGTAACCCCAATTTAAATCAATTCTTCAGAACAGAAATTAAGAAATGTAAAGACTCAGTAGAAAAAATTAGGTCATCAAATTAATGAGCTTAATGAATATGTTACTTCCATAATGAGTCAATTAATTTCTACATAAAACAATTAATATTTTTTGAAATTTAATCAAGGGACTCCCATGTCAGTTTTTCATACAGAGTGATAAAAATTGCAAATAATATAATTGAAGAACAAAAGATGCACAGGCTGGTAACAGAATGCAAATTTTAATATTTAAAGAATTAAGTGATTGTTAATGCCAATGTCCAGAACAAATCTACTAGTATTGATGGCTCATACTGCTATGTGGATGAAGCTTTAGAAGTCAATACAAAAGTCAATCTTATGCCACGTTGGAAAAAGAGCATTGATATGGTTGCCTTTGCCCATCCAGCTACTTCAGCACAGGTGCCACACCTCTAAATTCTTAGAAACCTATAATGAGTCAGACGCAAAGTTGCAAATACCTTTTCTGGAATATGACAGCTATAAGCCTTTAAATACCTATATGACAATAACAAAAGTGTAATAACTTATGTCAACGCATTTGAGAGAGCCAAATATGGGACTAACAACCAGAATGAGGCTGCTACCATTAAAATTGTCTGATATATGGAGCATTGAGTTGATCATGACACATTTGGATTAATGCCCTAGTTATGCTGAGGCCAAAGAGGCCATTATTAATGAGTTTGGAGTCCTAAATGTATGACTACTTGAAAAGTTAATTTATGTTTATAAGCTTAAATAGACATAAAATGATGATAAAATTTGCTGATCAGTTTTATTGATGGCTCAGGTTCTCCTTGGCACCAAGGCCCTGATTATTCTCAATGCTAAAATTAAATTGCAACCTTCTGTAAAAAATTACTGATACTTGATTAATACTTTATCACTAGCATTTGTGCAAAATCAAAACATTTAAATTAATCAGTTACTTACGCTGTTGCTCTATAACTTTTGGACTGCCTAACACCAACGCCAAAGCCTGGTGTTATATGATTTTTGATTAAATAAATTCGCAACTAGAATAATTTAATCAATAGTAATACAAAAAATGAGCAAAGTGAAAGCGCAAAAGTGGTGCATTAAAAGATAAAATTGATTTTTACAATTGTAATAAGAAAGGGAATTATGCTTAAATTTGTTAACATTAAAAATGTTAATGCAGTACCAAAAATAATTTTCAGAGGTTGTAAGAGAGGATGAAAAATAGAATTGTAACGTCTATTTTATCTTAAGTACAATCCTATTAGATAAAAGTGAGATGCTGGCAATATGTTCTTGTTATTCAATGCAGAGACTATCAAAATTGACCTTAATCATGTTCATTATATATAGGGTAATGATGCTTATGCGGAGGTTTACTCCCATAAAAAGGCACTTGATCTTAGAAGAAACAAGATGGCTGCTAAACCAATACAAGAGCAAATTAATGAGAACACGCCAGCTGAGGAAAAAATCAAAGTATTGAGACTTTTAATCTGAGAGGAATTAAGTTATTAATGCCCATCAATAGATTAATTCTGAATGTCTTGGTATTGGAAATTCTTTTGAGTATACTCTTAATTTGTTGGACTCAACTTTATGTTTCTAGTACCAAATGATTCAGCTTAAAAAGGTAATAAGTTTAGTAGAAGTAGCAAAAAAGAGAAGGAAAAATAATTAAGCAAAATAGCAGTATTATGCTATGGTACAAATAATTTTTATAAAAAATAGAAAAAAATTTATTAATTCATAGTTTCCAAGCCCTCAAGGGCTTTGTTGTTCAAGTTTGATACCTCTTCTTTGGGGTGATAATAAAGTTGATGCTGAGTAGAGGATAAAAGAATAGTTTGACAATCTATTAGGAAGTTTGTTGTTAAGTAGTGGACAATACTATTGCAACTGATGCAACTTTCCAAGCTAAATTTTGTTTTTCAAAGGCAATGATATGTTTTCCAATATAATAGGAGCATACTTAAAAGTTTAGTATATATCATTGAGGGCGGAAGGTCATATTTATCAATGCTTGCCAAATGGACCTACCAGGCTTTTAAGAATTAATCTGTGTCCGACATATAGTGATTTTTATTATATAGAAGAGTCAACCTCCACCTATATTTTAATCAAGGCAGGGAAGAGTTTAATAATTAATTAGTTTAATCCTGAGACTATCTTTTATTGAGATTTAACTGAAAACTAAGGCTTTTAGCCTAAATAATTAGGTATAAAATTATGAAATAGTTAATAATTGATTTACAAATAAACTAACTAAAATCTTAGCTGGGGAGTTGTGGCCATGTAATTCCACTTGATATTTCAAATCAATAACCTATTATTGAAGCATCTTGGGAAGAGTCAAAATAGGCTTTATTGGTGATTGGGTTACAATCAAACTAAATTACTATTTGTGATTTGAATTTCATAGGCGCTGCGCTTTCATAGTTCAGAAGATCAGTGGTGTAGCCTTTCCATGAATGATCAGAAGTGATGCAGTTTTATATCTTTATACGCCAGCTTTAATTTGATACAGAGGTGGAGCTGGGTGTCAAGCAGGAGGCCTCAGATGTAGAGATGTACCTCAGAAACCTTTCCTGCAAGCTACTGGTTAGGTGAATGTTAAAGGATGAGATTAAATGAAGATGTAGTTAGCATATATGAGTTGCCTATCTAAAGTATAAATTCTGGCAGATGAAGGGCAGTCTTTCCCTCACAGTTAGTAGTTAGCATCAGTTTCTCAGGCATTAATGAGGATAACCTATAAAGTATCAATCTATTTTAAGGCTTAAAATCTTTTCATATTAAAAACTTTTTTAGTTTATTAAGTCCAAGAAAGTTTCATTTTCATTTGTGAGATTATATTGTAGGTTTAATAAGTAATTGTAGTGACTGAAGAATACAACTTTAGTCTTAGTTTTTGAAGTTTGTATTAAGAAACAGAATCTTTTGGTCTATTTTCTTTATACAATAGAAAACTACAACTCCAATTAGTAACTGGTTAACAAAGAACCAGCCTTTAAAAAATTGAAATCCTAAATACATGTGATAACTTCAATGAAATAAATATTAATCATTGGTATAAGACTATGCCTCTTATAGTTTTACATCATTGGCAAGTAACTTTACAACACCATAAAGTAAAATTATTATATATATTTAAATCAATTTAAGATATTAAACAGTAATTTAATATTGCCAGATAGGTACATTTCTACTTTTTTAGCTTTATAATGAGAAATGCAATCATGTTAAAATCTATAATTCTGTTAAATAGAAGTAAGTATACTAGAGTATTTAAGCAATTAAAAATCGTAAAAAAAGAGCTGAAAAGTAATAAGCATTCTAAAGTTTTCTAAAAATTTAGTATAGAAGAATTTTTACAAGCTTAATTGTAAAATTTCTCTGCTCAGCATAACTTTCTGAGCAAATTAATACAGTAAATGAAAAGCAAACACTTAATTGCACACCAAAGTTTTGCTATGATGTTGTCAGATCCCCCACCAACTGTCCCAGTGTTGAGCAGCGGCAAAACTCCCCCTCCATTTTCTGTCTGACAGGAAAACGCGCTCAGACTGGCTCACCCAGTTATTCCAAACCCTTGGGATGATTCATTCCTCCCAAGGATTTAAATGCCCATCTTGCCCAAAACCAAGCAGTGCCCCACTGCCCCCTGGTGCTCCCCCAGAGCAACATGCATTTTGGCCTTAGGGTCAGATATGGGAAATTCTTCCCTTTACGACGACCAAGCCATTATCAAAATAGCTCAGGCGGTGATGACACCGCCTGTTTTATAGGCTTCCGCCCCTATAAGGGGTACTTTGATCTCAACTTCCTCTGTGAAGCTGATGCAGCCACTGCGGCAATGGTGCCATTAATTTTTAACAATATTCCCCTCCCAACAACTCAGACTCAGCTCCCAACGGACACCACCTTGGTGGTCCAGTTCGCTGGTTTGCCCACCACCTCCCCCCAAGTGCTCCACCAGGAGCTGATGGAAGGTTTAGCAGCCTACGGTGCCAACCACATCTTGTAATTTGTGGTCCCAAATGGGGCCACACAACTCGTTGGGCCTCAGGCATATGCCATGATCAGCCCTGAATTTACAAAAATTTCTTTAGCAATTCCCCCTCATGCCACCATCCCATCTGCCCCCAACCATCCGTTCTGGGCCCACATTGAGGGCGGACAGATGATTTTTATCCTGTTTCAAGTTAGATCACTCAAAACATAAATGCCCATACTCAGAAACTTCTGCTGACACTGAAAGTTTTCCCAATGCCCACCAATCTGCCACCCACCCCATACCAACTCCAATATGGGGTATGATCCTACCTTCCCCTCCTCCAATGCCTGATGCTGCAGCTGCACCTACAGCCACCAATCAGCACCCACCTTGCCTCAATGCCACAAATTATTTTTTTAACCAGAAATTGGATTGGATCCCGGTTTGATCCCATGCATCCACAAATGAATCAAACAAACCTCAACTGTACGCTGATTCCCCAATCCAATTCAACCAAAATCCATGGGAATTATTGGATGAAATTAATGAATCAGGTAACATCATTGAAGAACTGACACTGCAACTTAAGCGGCTCTGTAATGCAGAATGGGATGCAAAATTCCCACCTCAGAAATATGTCTCACAACCTAACGCCAAACCGTTCTACAGTGACCACCAGCTTGCAGTAGAAGCAGCAGCCACACAAGATTTCCATCCACTTCTCAAAGCTGCTGCCAAATCTGTGGCTGTGCTGATAGGAGGAATTCCACCTCCTGTCATCCCCATAAATCTTACTGCACAAAGTAAGATCAACATGAAAACTTTACACAAAAACGTCACTGAAGCCATCCAAAACGTGGTAACAGTAGCACAGAATCTGAAAGCAAAAATAATCCAAACCAATATTGCCACATTCATTAAATTCTCAGATGCCCGCCTCAAAGCTGAAGATGCTTTGGGCAAATACATTGTTGGTATAAAGATGGCTGACAACTATTTGGAAGTTCCAGTCATTAAGGATATCAAACCCCAAGCCCCTGATGCCCCCACACCCTTACTATCTGCCTTAACACGCACCCTACTCTGGAATGAGATGGATGTGGCTGAAGATGAGCCCCCCAATCCCCCTTCCCATCCACCATGGAGGGATAGCAGTATTTGCTGCCCACCTGGTTGGATATTTTGTTAGGTACGATTCAATTGATCTATCCATTTTGGGCGTTTCATTTCAATTGTTATTTTTATTATGATTTTAATTTTAGTTCAGTAATGTCCATCCCCTGGTTGGCTTACCTCGGTTAAATTTAAGAATTTTTACAAGCTTAAAGTCCTTCTTAACACGAATTTGTTAGAAGCACAAAGGTCAGACAAGCTATTGACAGATTCAATGTTATTTTTATTTTAATTCATGTTTTAGTAGCGCTACATCAGAATTCAGTTATTAGCTGTCTGAATGAAGCATATATTGTTTACTAAGTATTAGTTGCAATATTGGAAATCTTTAGAGCTAAAAATGGATCAAATGGTTTTAAGTTGCTCTGCAGGAAAGGTGCTCTTAGATTTCATACTTTTTTACTCCAAATCATCAAAGTTATTATTAGTGGAAAAATAATTTCAAAAAAATATTAAATGCATTAATATTGTACATTTCAGCTTTTTAATTTACATCAGCTTGGAGCTAATAAATTGTTGAAGATTTACATTTCTATATATCTCTTTTTGCTTTGATAACAATCTTGATATAATTTAAATTTTCTAGCAGTTATAAAATATCTGTAACCACTCAGCTATAATAAGTTTTAATTGTTGATAGGGTTGACTCCTGATGCTCCCACAAGAATGGTAGCGCCGCCTCCTGGTATTTTTGGCCTCTGTTAAAGAACGCTCAGGATGGCTCCACTAGCCCCCAAAATCCCACCAGTTTCTTTGTTTTCCATTGAGTCCTAGCCCTACATCTCTAGCGCTCCCAGTAAGTGCTTCATAGCCCCCTGGTGCTCCCCTGGAGCAGCCTGCGCTTTAGTATTTGGGTTAAGTATATAATCCTCTACCCCTAATAGAGAGCAGCCATTATTGAGATGGCTCAGGTGTTGTTAAAGCCTTCTTTTTTATTGATTTCCAACCATTTAAAAAAATACTTTGATTTGAGCATATCTATTGAGACCAAAGCCATGGCCTTGCAATAACGTTTCTAGTTTACAAAATATATTTAAATCCCCATTAACCACACTTAGCTGCCAAAGGATGCCACTCTGATGGTCCAGTTTAAAGGTCTACCTAACCATGTTACTTGATAAACTCAGGAGCTCCTCAAGGTTTGTCTGCTTACAGTGCCAATCCTGCCTCCAATTTGTGGTTCCTAATGGATCCAGCTTTCTTTCAGGAATTTGCGCCTTTGCATTTATTTTCACTATTCATTGGTACACTCACCTTGTCACCCTCCCATGCACCATGATCCACTTTGCACCATTCACTCATTTTATGCCCACATGAAAATAGCTTTACTTTCTTCCACTTGTGCTTTGTGGTTTGTACACTAGAAGCACAAATTTTGTTCCTCACTGCTGCCACAGCTTAAGCCCCTCCCCCCTTTGGCGTTGCCCCTGCTTTTCTGGAAAAAATTTTAATTGGGTATGATCTCCCTCCACCTTACTCACATGCTTCACGGCTGCTCCTCCTGTGCCAGCTAATCAGACACTATTTCTAACATCTATATAGCAGATTGCTTCTCAAGCCCCAGTCAAATTTTCATTGTTCAGTAGTTTGAGGTCCAACTGCTCCTGTCCCAACAAAATAGTTTCAGGTTTCTGATCTAAATTTACCTGTCTACAACCCATTTTAATATCTCAGATGGGTTATAAATGATAAACACTTTTAGTTAAATCCCAATTTTTATTAAACTAAGTTCCCCCATTTGACTCCAACTTCTGCTCCTCTGCACCGCTTCCACACTCTCAAGGGCTTCCATGTTTATTAATCACACCATCAGATCATGTTTGAAGCAGAGTCCTCTAATGACACCCTCCTCACCAAGACATTAACGTGGCCATGGAGCCACTGTGCAAAGAAATTTCAAGTTTTAGGTTTCTAGATGATTTCCTGGAAGAAGCCATGGACGACATTATAGAGCTTAATTTGCCACAAGCTGCACCTGTGCTAGAGTTTTCAAGTTGTCATATTTAAGTTCTCATTGAACCAAAAACAACAAAAAATATGAAGTTTTTCATTTTTGTACCAGAACTACTAATCTATTTTAGATCCTAGCTCATCTAATATGTAAAGGCTCTGCACATAGCATGTTTCATTGATGAAGCCAATTTGAGAATTATTGACCTTCTGTCACATTGCTCTAACGCCACAATGTCATTTAGTCCACTCTCACATGTGGCTTCAGGTATGTTCAGGCCTTCAAACCTACCACCCTCTTCTTCAACTGACATGATCATCTAGGCTAGCTTCTAGGGCACCACGTTGGAAGTTTTATATTATAGTTTATTGGCACCTTCAAATAAAAAACTCATGACCACCTCCCTCTTGGGTTTGGGTCACACAATTACTATAAATCAAAAGAATTTTTTTCTACCGTTAAAGTTAAGTACATTTAATCACTTTTTAGGATCATTACTCCCTACATAAAATTAAGTAACAAATTTCTAGAGGTGTACTTCCTAGCTAATTTTCACACCAAGTTTTAACATTAATAAATCATAAATCAAATTTTTAATAAGTAAATATATACAGAAAATAAAAATTACCTCAGAAAAATAACACATAATAAGTGTACTAAAAGTGTATTTGAATTTATAACATTTGCATTTTTATAGTCAGCATAATATTGTAATTTTGTACTGAAAAATATAATGGATGTCATGATGAGGGATATTAAATCAACCATCTCTTATGTTGTGTCAGAGCCCCAAAGTTTCTTAATATGCTATTCATCCCAAAGGGCAGAAGAACCTACAATAGGACTAATGGATATAAGTGAAACAATAGTTATTAGTATAAAGCCTCACACTATTTTAAAGGTACTTTAGGCTAAAAGTGGGATTAGAGAGAGGATTCAGGATAATTGGGAGGAAGATAAATTACTAAGTGATAGTTGACATTAAAATGCCTCACTTAGTGGAGAATCTAGGCATTCATTGCCAATACCATAAAAAATAATTCATAATTAATAACCAAATGATAAGCTCCTCCACTTTAGCCACTGGTAATTGTAATATAAAATTTTATTGATATCAATACCTGAAAGTCTTAGAACAACTAATTCATTGAAATATTATATGCAATTGAGGATCATCCCTGATACATCAATATAGTTCAAATCAATTTAATGAGGAGGGCAATTGGCATTCATCAATAATGAAATATTAATGTGTCATGACCCCAAGTTAGAGGCTTCACCTAGAATAGGGTGAATCCTGACAATGGAAATCACAGGGGCTGAAAAAAAGAAAAAAACTAATGAGGTGGCAGTATTTTTAGTTAACAGGAATGTGATAGATGTGATATAAAAGTAAATGTGAGGGATCATATGCTATAATAGAATTCAGACGCACATTAGTCTTGTTTCTTTGCAGTATCCTTCCATTTTGCAGAGGAGATTACTGTTATCATTCTAGATCTTATTTCAATCCTCATACTAGGTTACAAACTTCTATTAAAAATTTTTAGCTTTACAATTTTAATTATACAGATTCATGATGAGATAATAAATATATCTTTTTATGTAATACACATAACTTAATAATCATTTTTGATAAGTATGCTAAGATAAAAATGAAAAGTTTATATACTAAAGTCATTTAAACTTAGATATAGCTGAGAAATACATACATCTGTAAAATGCATTATTAAAAATGATGGACGATCTAGGCCACTTTAATATCATGACCTCAAATTTTACAGGAGGTCCATGATATATGAACGAGCAAAAGCAAGATACTATTTGCTTTATATTAAAAACTCTCAGTTTGATCTATATATTACATCTACAGAAATTCTTAGGAGATAAATTAGCCAGGAATTGAGTCAAGGCTTTTCATATCAAGGTTGACATAACTTGGTAGCATGCATTTTATCTTAATTTATATGATCTAGTAGTACTAAGTAATTATCAATTTCTTGACTCAGTTGTCTGCCATATGTAACGTTTAGAGTGTCAAAGGTGTGTTTTCCACAAGCACATATTTTATTTGTATTAACTAAACATATTATCATCAAGATCAGATAGTCTATATAAGCAGTGAAGAGCTCCAAGACCCTGATAGAAAACTAGAGCTTTAATATGTAATTAATGTTCTATAATTCATGACACTTTGTGGAAAAATATTTATGGTCACCGGTGTATTAAAGATGGTAAGTGTATCAGATGAGATCTTAAATCAGTTACAAAAAAACAACAATAAATGATGACATTGAGCCTAAATATGCTGACCAATTGTGAAGATGGAGGTTTTTATATTAAAATTTGTTTATAAGATTAAGTGCAGATAATTGATAGAAAAAATGTGTAGCTTTAAACCACTAGTTCTTTCATAAGGTTTTTGGTGTTTACATCAATGTTGAATTGTGATGAGAATTTTAATCCAGTATCTACATGTTAAAATTAACATAGGCTCTAATACAGTTATAATTGTTAAAAGAGTTTTTTACAATGAGGTATTACAGTATCAAATTGGTCAATACATAAGCATATCTTAGGCTATATAAAGAATCTTTTCTTTCTTTATACATGAGTTTTTCCACCGATATCATCTTGATGTAAAGCTTATAAAAAGAAATAGTTAGTTTTTGTTTGATAAAAAGTTAGAAAATCCAAGTGGTGTTACTTTTATGTAACCATTGTTCTATGACATGAAGATAGGGTTGGGCATGGGACCATCTAGTACTAAAAAAAAGATAGGGTTGGGCACCAGACTTTTCATTAGCGACATGAACCATATATAAAGGCAGTCCAAAAAGCCCATAAAGTCAGGGAGAAGATTGGCTATAAAAATTTATTACCAAAATTAAACTACTGTATAAGGTTCAGAGGTCTTGAGAAAACTTCTAAAGATAAACAAAGGTAAAGGAGAAGTTATTTATTTATAAATTAAGTATACTTTAAATACTACTAAAATGGATCAAGAAAAATAAGTTAATGGAGAGCCCAGATAAAAGGTAGGTACATACCACGTGTTGTACCACGTGTTGTACCACGTGTGAAGGTGGAAGAAATTCAGGAAGAGTGAGGTGATGGCAAAGTACAGGTTCACGGTTGGGGTAGATTAAGATTCATCATGGAAAAGCTGGGTAAGAGCAATAAAGTCAATACAGTTTAAATGCTACCATCATCTACCACAGAGAACCAATAGGTAGTGAGGTATTAAATGACATAAGGTTGCATATGAGTTAAACAAAAAGGGCTAATTGAATATTTCTCAGGTTTAATATCAAGATGGTATTAAGTTAGTTTTGGAATTCTTTCCTATCTTATCAGCCAGTAGAGCATTAATTTGGTGACTTTTTCCAGAATGCGCTGGGTTGAAACTTGACTTTTTATGAGAAATTGTCTAGTACTTTATAATATAAGAATATTGATTGCTTTGGGCCTTGGGCCTGATTAAACGTTGATGGATAAAAAATAATAGTGCATTTGGTATTAAAACCAATGAAATAGTGTCTGATAAAGACATAATTTGTTGTTGTACATTAGGCCCAAGTAAGCATCTATCAACACTTAAATTCTAATGCCTTTGGGAATCAGGCCCAAGAAAGTGTCAATAGATTTTAAAATAATAGAGTCGTCAGGCCTTAGGCCTGAGTAAGTTTTTATAAATACTAAAATGATAATTTTTTGGGCCTTGAGCCCAAATAAGCATCGATTAGAATTTCATTTAATATTAAGAAAGCTAAAAAAACAATTAAACTAGTTGGGACAATAGTTGAGGCATCACCTTACCTAGGGAAAAGCCCAAAAATGATTTTGTCAAAAGTTTTTCTTTTACAAAGAGGTGCCATCATATTGACTTTCAAAATACATCCATAAAATTATTATTGGATAGATAATGAAGGGCCTTATTAGTAGGAAGCAAGAATATTTTAAAGATGTATTGGGTATAGTATCTAGTTCAATGAAACTAGTAACTGTTATTTTCTATGTTTACTTCTGCACTATATATGAGATCCAACTTTATCTGAAAATACCAAGATTGGTGAAGATTTAATTTATCCAATGCATCAAGCTTTATAACAAGCTCTTGAACTAGAGAATTTCAAGCATTGAAAGTATACATCTTCAAAGCAAATTTTGTTTGCTAGCCCTGACAAATTAAAAAGATTTTGAACTACTTATTATGTTCTGAAGATTTTTGTATTTCTGATAACTCATATTTTATTGTCTGTTTTTTTGAAAGCAAAAGATTATGAGTCAAATTAGCTCCAGCGTTTGTCCTATTGGAATTTTCTTCTAGTATCTTTGCACTATGGCAGTAATGAAAGGCGCTTCATTGTAGTAGATAACATACTTTGATCAAATAAACGAGGAAATATTTATATTCTTTGTGGGTGTGGCCTTGGCGTAAGTATTGTCCCCCATGATTAGCAAGATCATCCTGAAGTTTCATAGGAGCTGAATCTTTGAGCAATGAGGGGAGGACCTATTTTCACTCTCCCTTCTGGTTTTTGCGTCACTTTGGCTCTTTGGTTCCTTTAGAATAGTGATTTGATCCAGTTCTCGTTGATTGGCATCTTCTGAAGTTAGGAGGAAGTTTCATATGTAGTTCAATCTTTGTCTGAGGTAACTGATTTTGACCTTTTCTGACACTACTACCCTCAAGGGTATTGCCATGGGGTGCCATAGCTTTAAAGAAATCTTCTGTGAACCCGATTAACAATTGTAACCATTTTTAGAAGCAATATAGTACTATGACATATTCTAATAGATAACCCTATAAGGCCTAGATCATAGCACGTCTAACTTGTAGCTCTTCCTCCAAGGCGATGATGGTAAGATACTACAAGTCATCCAATTGGTATTCCAGCATAAGAGGATTCGTAGCATTGGCTTTGTTCACCTCCCTTTGGGTAATAGTTTCAAATTGCTTTAAATATTAGGGCTTTTAACCTAAATATTCCCTCTTCTAGTCTTCTCATGGAAAAGTCAGCGGTTTCTGGAAAGGAAGTCCTCAGATAAGTTGAACACGGGAGGATAAGATAGGTTCACTCACATATAAAGATTTAAATGGAGACATCTAAAATGCTTTTTGATACCTCACTTGGTAAGCCATCAGAGTTCCAGGAAAACTCATTCCATCTATCTGGGTCGGTTTTTGTTATTTTACAAAGTAAAGTTGAAGGTGCCATTAACTTGTTCCACGGCACCATTAGTAGCTGGATTATAGGGAAAAGTGATGGCATGATATGTTCTTTTTAGAGAATTTAGTTTAGTTGCAACTTGAGATATAAAGTTTTCTCCATTATAAGATAGAAGGGCTTTTGGGCTACCATACCTGGTGAAAATGTGCTTAAGCAGGAAGAAGGCAGTAGCTTCACCATGGCGATGACCACAAAGATAGACTCAAACCATTTCATGAAAAAGTTGATGGCAGTGATGATGTAGCGATGTCCATAAAGGTTGGTAAGTAGTGGTCCAATTACATCTATATTAACATTGGCAAAGGGAGATGTTGTCCTGATGACTTATTGTTAAAAGCAGGCCATAGTGGGACTTTTCTAGCACACACAATACATAATTTATTACATCATGGATGTAATGAATCATGTCATCCCAGTAGCATTGATTTTTGAGCCACTGGTTGGTTTTCTTCACGGCGCCATGACCTACATTGAAATTTGCTTCCATAATAGTCATAGTTCTTATTGACAGGTGGACATAGAGGAGCCAAGCAGAGAATATCTTCTTATAAAAGTATTCCGTTAAAGATTTGGCTTTGGGCCATCATTTGTCTATAAATGCTCCTGGACTTCTAAAGCCTCTAAATCCCAGTCTCCAGTCAACCTATAAGTTCATATACCTGATCTTTTTTAGAGGCGTGTAAGGTTAGTATTGGCAATCATGATAGTTCATTGGCATTTTGGTGTATAGCACAAGCCCAAAAGCTCTCCAAAAGTTTTAACCTTGTATATTGATTCCCCAACGCGTGAGCCGGCCATATAGGTCCTTCATCTGATGTAACCATCAAAAAAAGCATGGATGGTTTTTTTAGTAAAGCGCTTACCATAGAGATAGGGCCGTAACGAATTGATAGCCAAGAGTACTGTTAAGCATTTTTATTCTATGAAGCTATAGTTGCGTTATGGTTTGGTAAAGTTTTACTGAAGTAGGCTATGGGTGGTTGGCTAGATTGGAACTGCGTTGTGCTAGAATAGCTTTAACTCTGACATATTTAGCGTCTATGAATAACAAGAAGGGCTTGTTGAACCAGGGTGGACCAAAATTAGAGCATTCATTAGGGCTTCTCTTAAGGAGCCAAAATCTTGTCAATGTGATTCTTCTTAGTGAAATGGAACTTATTATATTTTGTAGGTAAAGGGCTCAGAAAATTTGAAAAAAATGAGGGATGAATTTTGAGTATTATTTGACCATCCCTATGAAGACTTGCACATCTCTCAAGTTTAAGGGACGTGACTTCTTTTATATGGCATTGACTTTATCAGGTAATTAAAATGCCCTCAGGAGTAACCTTATGGTCAAGGAGCTCCATATCACTCTGGATGAAACTGTACTTGTCTAGCTTCATCTTAATAGATGCGGCATTCATTCAATAAAAAACTCTCAAAGGTGATTTTTGTGCTCATTAAAGTCCGGAGAATACTATGACATCGTCTAGGTAGATCAATATGCAGTAGATTTTATGATCTCAGAGCATAACACTCATGGTCCGCTGTAAGTTTGCATGGGCGTTGCACAACCCTGGGACATGAGAGTAGGTTTGAACATTCTTTCACTAGATTTGAGCTCACATTTCTCTTTATCTTCCAAAGCCATCTCGATCTGCCAGTAATCAGTAGAAGATCCATAGCTAAGAAAAACTGAGATCTTGATAAAAGGCGGAGAGAATCATCTATTTAAGCCAATGGATATCTTTCTTTTTACATAATTACATTCAGCTTTCTAAATCTATTACAACGCAATGACTGACATCCTACTTGTGGATCAGTAGCAGGGGGAGGCCCAAGGACTATGTGAGTGCTTTAAGAGGCTAGTTTCCAGAAGTTGTTTCAGTTCCTGAGTGACTTAAGCCTCTTCAATTTTTATTTCTGATACAGTTGAGCACAGATGTGCTGGGAGCCCCAGTATGTACTTAGTGTTGACCCCCTTTCATCAGTCTGAAATCTTCAGGACTTTTAAAGAAGATGTCAGCGCACTTCTCAATTAGGACTTGGACATTCGCTGTTGATCAAAGGTTAATGTAATGGCAAACTTAGCATCTATTCACGCAATAAGTAAAACCTCTTCAAGTCCTAGATTGGCAATGATCTAAAGACAGAGACATAGTTAACATGTTCTACTAGTAAGGTATGAAGGTATGCAACTGGGTAGTTATGAGTAATTGTCAAAGGCTATTTAGTAGATTTGCTATTAGTACAGTCCTAGTCCCCTGTTATGCAGGATGATTATTACAAAAAAACAAAGGTTTCCTTATCAATGGATTATTTTTACCATAAATCTTAACAAGATGAGCATTAGGTTGGTTGTGATGATTCCTGTTTCCACCAAAACTTGATACATAGGGGTATAGTTGTTTACCAATGGGAAAAATGAGCGTTCCTTATGAAGCATCCACAACTAGGAAAGTAAGAGTAATTTTTGGACCCATCACTTGATATTCCAGTTTTTCCTTAGACTTAGGATGTTCTAACATGCATTTATGGGTTTCTCCTCCCCTTTTCCTCAAGAGGATTTTGACGATAAGCAGAATGCAGTATCCTAAGTTGGAGGAATACATGTCCTTGAAACTAATTTAAGAATTGAAATCAGAAAGAAATTGAGTCCCAATAAGCAGGTCATAAGAATCATTATGAAAGGCTATAACATGTGCTGGCACTATTAGAGACATGAACCAAATGGGCAAGGATGTGTAAGCTTGAGGAATAAGTACAAGCGGGACCACCAGTCCCATATTCCATAGTATGATCCCAATCAGGAGCAATTTTGATTACTTTATTATACGGGACAAAATGATATAAACTAGGGAGCTTGTGCTAAAAATGGCCATGACTTCCACCTTTTATACTACTAACTCCATTTGGGTAACTTCTAATCCAAAATGTGGCTGTATATTATATGGAATTAACAAAAGGATAAAAAGAAGAATAACATTTACTCCTAGTATAACTTTCAGGGACATCAAGGGCGTCAATTTATAAACAAGGACATATTTTTTGGGGAGAATTAGGATTAGATTGTTAAAGTAAAGGTCCATCAGCATAGATAGCCTCACTCTCTAGGCTAACGCCTATTTTACCGCCTCATCTGACTTCTTTTTCCAACATTAGTTTTCATGGTGATTGTAAAAGCCGCAGTAATAACAGGAATACTTCTTGGATTTTAGTCAGGGATTTTACCTACAGCATGAATATGCGGTCTTGTCCCTTGTCAAAGAAGTTTGGTGATTCTTGGACTCAGGTATTTTAATAATTTTCTCCTTGATATAAAGAATCTTTTTGAACTGCTTCTTAATGGCTTTGAAATGGAGCGCCAGAGTGTCGTGAGAGGAGAAAGTGGACACCACTTGTCAGGATTTCACTGAATTCACATATCTCTGGAAAATCCCCTTCCTCAATTTCCCCAACATTATTGGAGGGAGTGAGCAATCTATCACAAACTATCAAAGTTAATGAATAATTGGACATGATCAACTGATTGAAGATTCAATTGCGCAGAGATTAATTCACACTGTGTTGATTATGAACTGTAAAAAAGCCTATAAATATTTCCTCTTTTCAGAAATAAAATATTAGGTCAAGTATAACCTGTATTTTCTTTTTTACTCCATTGCATTTTTGAAAGAATCCGCCCAATGTAACTTTGAGATACAACCTGCCCCATTGGAAGTGTAAATTAAAACTTCCAGACCACAGCAGCTTGCATCATCCAAAGTGACTTGGTTGTAAGCAAATAGGGTGTTCCTCAGCTTTGAAACGGTTAGAAAATCTAAATTAGGGTTCTCTTTTTTCTCTTTTATAAACTTAAACGTCTGATTGCTGTTGGAAAGAGATAAAACGCTCCTGGAGTATTTAATGAGAAAATCATAAATGTTTCTCCAAGAGTTACATTCTTTAAAGTAGGAATCATGATCTTGCAAACACTACTGTCAAGGCAGACCTGGATGTGTTGCATCTTCTGCCAGTCTGTAGATACCTCCATAGCATTATAATAGACAACAAAGTAAGAATCTGATTCTCTCTGTTCCTGGTACAGACTTCTCCTTAAAAGTAGGCTTAAAAGAGTTAATCTACTCAGATAGGAAATGGATAGAAAAGGTCAAAGGTCTGCCAATTTTTAAGGTTCAGTCTCAAAAGGGTCTGATATCATAATTGGTCCATCTGGTTCTAGAAGGTATGGATATCGTCTTGTATGTTATAGCTTAAGTTATCCACTTGATATAAGTTGGCTTTAGAGCTGATAAGTTGTTGAAGCTGTTGGTTCATAGCAGATTGTTCAGCAAATTATTGCAAAGTCATTTGATGCTGGGCTTCCAAGCTCTGAATCCGCAAAATTAGACGTTCAATCTTGTCCTCCATGGCGGCTTGATTATCCTGCAGTTGGTAAGCTGCGTCAGAACAAGCTAATTGAAGAATGTGTTTCTTGTCATGGAGAGCAGTCAGAGTTGGATTAGAGCTGAAATGGTTTAATTTGACATCCATCCAATATATCTAAGCTAGTCTCCATAATTGTCCCTCCAAACTGGAAATGTAGGCTTTGTGGTCCTCACTTTGCATGGGTGTAGGGCTAGGAACCTCAAAACCTATAGGCCTTATGGACTTTTGGGACCTCTAGGACCTTTAGGACCTTCCAAGACTTCAGTCCCAATTATCCCGCGGGGCCCTCTGATGAAAGTTGATTCAATAGCAATACATTTTAGTAAATTTTACTAAACTGGCGAATTTTTCTGGTTAAGTTAATTATGAGCTTTATGGAAATGACGTTGATTGGATAGTTGAGTCAAAAAACTGGGAGCCATTTAATCAAATCGTGCACTTAATGACACATTAGCGTTATTAAGCTGCTGAGGAATATCTTCATGAACATAACCACCAATTTTTAGATCAAGCTGGATGATACAACTTTGTAACTCAGAAGTCTCTCTTTGGTTGTCAACAATAGCCTTAATATTTAATCAGCCAAAGTTAGAGGCAGTCTCATATAGTTTGATAACCGGAGAGTGAAGTTTTTGGCTGAGGATAAATAGTCTCTGAATCTCCATGTGACGCAGCCCTAGTGATTGGTTTGATGATGAAAAGCTGGGTGAACAAATAGCTGGAGATAAGCCTCATTTTGAGTACCTTCCACATCAGTACTTGAGAATATAGACATGGTGTATAGATGCAGAAGATTATTTTCAAACTGTGTAGTGAGTCATATCTGATTGAACCAGGTTATAGAGTTCCATAGAGTAAGGATTTCACTGTTTGAGTGACCTCAGCTGATTTTATTTGTTAGGTTGCTTCATCAGAGACCAGAATAAAAACTATAAGTACATTGAATTGCAAAGTTCTCACGTTAAAGGTAGGTGTATCTTGTCAGACAGAGCAGATCCATATTGTCACACTCAATTTTTCCTCTTGTTGAGGAATATTTTCTTCATTGGTATGATTCATCCTTCTGTAAGGTACTCCTTCACATGGTTGCCTCATAAGAGCCTGGAAAAAAGCACCAGCTTTGGGAAATCTGATTTTAATCGCTGTTTTCTTTAAAGGCCAAACAATTATGGGTCAAATTAGCTAGTTTTTGTACTAATGGAATATTCTCTCATAAGGATTTTTGAACTGGCAGTAATATAGCGCAATAGTGTAGCAACAACATACTTTAATTAAACAAACAAGGGGATGTTTATGGTCTCTGTGGGGGAGTGGTCTTGTAATGGATTAACCCTTGTGATTGTCAAAATCTTCTCAAAGCCTCAGAGGAGCCAAAGTCTTTATGACAGGAGGGGAGGACCTATTGTCACTCTCCCATCAGGTTTCTAAATTACTTTGGCCGTTTTATTCCTTTGATGTAATGGTTTAATCCAGACTTTCATTGATTGGCATCTTAAAAACTTTAGAGTGAGTTTTAAATGGAATTTTATCTTTGTCAGGTGACTCAATTCGGCCTTATATGAAACACACCAAAGTGTATTATGTACTAATCTAAAGACTACTTTTCTAAAAGACTTAGGGCTTGATTTATTGCATCATATTTCTTTTGCTAAATCAAGTTTAAATATAGAAACTATTAAATTAATATTGGTTACATATTTTATATATTTTTTTCTTCTGTTGATAGTGATCTGATGCTTTTATAAAGATTACTAATGTCATATCTAAGATAAAAGGCAATCTTAGAGAATTTAATTAAAGCTACTTATTATAGACATCAGCTACTTTTTATAAGTTAGAAATAAATTCTTTCTGATAAACAAACTAAAGAAATTACAAAAAATCATTATATAATGTGTTTACAATTTTTTTATAAATACAACTTTCTTGATACACCAGAAGACCCATGTAGAACATTTTAACCAGATTGACTCTTTCAAATTTAAAAAGTGAAGGCAAGAAAGTTTTAGCAGACGCTTCCTTAGGAATTGGTTCAAAAATTTTACCTGATGGATAAACAGTATAACTTAATTTAAAACATAAGATGAATTGCAGCGAATTTCCAGTGTGCAATATTTCCAATATAGTATAAAGTAAAATTAGTTGGAAATTTTAACGTTTTAATTAAATAAATGTACTAAACCACCTAAAAATAATCATAAGCTCTAAATAGAGCTTTACAAGATTATATAATCTCAGAAGTATTATAGGTGTATTAATACTTTCCTTTTCAGAGAATTTAAACTAAAAATACACATAGTTGCACAAAATAACAGATTTGATAAAGTAAAATCTTACATAAAATATCAAAGTAAAATTTCTTTCCATTTAGGCAGAATCACTTACAATATATAAGCTCAACTTGGAGGTGACAAAGATAACACAAATCTACTACTACTCTAATAAACCTTGTTTATGGTAAAGTACCATTACATTTAGTACAATACAGTTTCAATTGTCACTATGTCAGAAAATTATTTCATTATTAGTGGAAGGAAAGGTTTAATACATTCTGATACTTTACTTCTTTTTTTAGTACTAGATGGTCCCACTGATACTTTACTTCTATACAATAATATTTGATTATGTAAGTTTTAATACTAGAATCAAGAAATAAACAAGAGTATTATATAGGCTACAGATTATATAAACCTCTAGAAAATATAAAAATATATCTTATATAACATGATGAAATAAGCTCTTAGGTGTCAGATTTTAAAGGCACTGGTTGGTATGCTCAGAATGATAAGGTACTATTAGAAGACAGTGACCATAGGAATACTTGCTATAAACACTTTTTGATAAGAGTTTTTTTTATTAAAAATATAACATAGCACTATATAGTATCTATTACTTCTAAAGGCTTGATGGTTCACTATGATATCCTTTCTTTACGCTAGGTTCTCTCCAGCAATGTAGGAAAAAGATCGCCTTACCATTGGAATTCTGCAAGATATGCCCATTCTACTAGCGTTTCTATTAACGCATTTTGTGTATGCTATGTAGCACTCTAAAATGGTATACTAGCAGAATAATTCTTTAAATTAGGCTAAGAAAGTGAATCAGTAAGGCTTGGGGTACTTCCATTAAAGCTGCAATCGAGGTCCTGGAAGTTGGCCTTTATGAAAATAGGATTCCTCATATTAAACATTTTACACTGGGAGGGGGAAAATATAGAAGTTGGGGATATATATAAATCTGAGTGGATATGAACACCTAGGCCAATAATTGTTGCAATCATCAGATCAAGATAGTAGAATTTGCACTGATGGGGTATTGGGATTATTGCCCATATTCTCACCCAACTAGATTACCAGAGATCACTAGGGGATAATTCCCTAAAGCGAAGTAAATTGGATATTGGTTGACCCTGATTTTGGGGTAACATTATTTGGGGGATTTTAGGTTATTCACCTGGGTCAGATACAAAAGGGATTGATCTTGATGAATGCTTAAGATCTAGTTGGGCAGAGTTGAAAACAAAGTATGGCATCTGATAGTTGATCAATAATTAACTATCAGGTGTACCAATTGGGATCAGTCAGGCTTCATCACCAACTGATTGGAAATTTAAGGATCAAGTTGCAAGGTGAGTGATGCCGCCTGCAACTAGCAAATTAATCAGTTGGTTATTGACCTGCTTTCATGATAACAAGTTTCATTACATAAGCAGGTCGCTTGTCAAATATGGTTGGTTTGCTGGGATTAGGAGGAAAACGCTAGGGGACATGACTTCTGACTCTTTCCGTTTTAGGTCTCAAGGATTTTCAATGACAGAATCCTAGCCAGGATGTGGAAGACAATCACTGATGAGACGAGGATGGGTAATTCATGCCAATGGCTGCCGTTTCATCGAGGAGGTGCCAACTGAGGGTTAGGCACTGAATTCCCACTATAAATTCCCCTAAGAATTCACTAATAAAATATACACCTTTACCAGTAATTAGTATTATCTTAAAATGCTTTATCAGAATACATTTTGAGTTATATTCTTTTTTAGGATAATTATTGCTCTGCGCTCTAAATAGGAGACTCTTTAGGATAAAGTATAATAATCTGAGTGGGGATCCAGAGAAGAGAAGCTGAATCAAACCAGGGAATGCTGCCAACAGTGTGTCATCAGAGAAGAAACTGTAAACAGGGATCTGAGTGCGGATCAAGTTAGGCGGTATCAGGGAAAGATCTCTTTTCAGGACATCATAATTATTTTAAGAGAAAACACTAGCTAAGCGTTGGGCTAACTTCTAGTATTTTACTTCAACTACAGATAATAGTCTCCATACTATTATCAAAATAATATATTTCACTATTAAACAATGAAGAGAATTGCACAATAACGAAACTTTGCAGTCAACACATATAGGAGTATAGCTGATAATAATCAGAAACCCTTGAAATCTTAACAATTAGTGCTCATTACAGGGGTGTAGTTGAGTAAGATACTAGGACGAGATGTCATATGAAGATTTTTCCAATTTTGGCAATAAGAAACTAGGAAAAAGTAACATCATTGAAGTTTGAACGTGAGTGGAGCACATTCAATTAATTTTACCCAGCTCAAATGTGGAGCTACTTGTGAAACAAATCAAAGAAGATAATCAAGCTTTGGGAAAAGTACTTGCAGCCTAGATATGGAACTGTCTAGTGATGCAAGAAATTATGTTCCACCCAACATCTACCTTAGATAAAGTAGATCAGAATGGGGCCAACTTGGGTTGAAATTGGGTCCACATGAATTAGTTTAAGGAACAGCAGGGCCAACCTGGGTTGAAATTGGGTCTGCTTTAATTAGTCCCAAGGAGCGAGGTGTTAAATTAGACACTAGATGGACCATTGGTTGAAATCAAAATGGGAAGCAAAAAATTAAGAGTATTGAATTACATTTATCAATAAAGAGTATGAGGTCAAAACAGAAAATGATTGACCAAGATAGTGGAGAGAATTGTTTGCCTCAATAACATTCAATCAATGATCAGAAATTGCTGGAGATGAGTTCATCATCAATTCAAGACATAATTAGATGAAGCTAACAAGGCTAGATCAATCTGTATGATTAAGGTATCATTTCCAGATCCACCAGTGGAATTACTTCCAACGTTTTGGATGGCAACAATTTCCAAAATTGTTTTAAAGAGAAAAATGATCAGAACAATCAAATGTAACTGTTGACTAATGAGGATTCATGATTTTGAGAAATACAAAGATTCAAGCATCAGTTGTCAAGATATGAGATGAAATTAGGACCTGCTGGACGAATGACAAGTCAGAATTGAAGGCCTAATGAATGAAAACATTCTCTTTATCACTTGGCGTAACTTTCCAAGTAAATTACACAGATTAATATAGCAAATCATAATCGTCCATTGTAGTTTCGCTCCAATGTCCTTGGATTCTCCGCTGGCTTCTCCAGTATGGGGCAGCGGCGAAACTCCCCCACTATTTTCCGTCCAGAAGGAAAACGCGCTCAGACTGGTTCACCCAGTCATTCCAAACCCATGGGACAATTTGTTCCTCCCAAGGATCTCAACGCCCACCTTGCTCGTACCCAAGTGGTAAATCGCTTCCCCCTGGTGCTCCTCTGGAGCAACATGTGCTATGGCCTAAGGGTCAAATATGAGAAACTATTACCATACCATAACCAAGCCAATATTGGAATGGCACAGGCGGCGATGACACCTGCCAGATTTATAGATTTCTGCCCCTATAAGGGTATTTCAACCTCAGCTTTGCCTGTGAAGCTGACGCAGCCACTGCAGCAACTGTGCCCCTGGTATTCCAAGGCACCCCTCTTCCCACAACTTGGACCCAGCTCCCAGCGGACACCACTTTGGTGGTACAGTTTGCTGGTTTACCCACTTACCTCCCCATAAGTGCTTCACCAGGAGTTGATGGATGGTTTGCCAGCCTATGGATCCAACACCATCTTACAATTTGTGGTCCCAAATGGGGTCACACGCCTCACTGGGCCTTGGGCGTATGCCACAATCAGCCCTGAATTCAGTAAAATCGCCATGTTGTTTCCTCCACGCACTGTTATTCCTTCAGCACCCAAACATCCATTTTGGCCCTGCGTCAAGGGCTGGCGGACAATCTGTCCATCATGTTTTGAGTTGGACCACTCAAAATGCAAGTGCCCCTCCTTAACCACTTCTAATGAATCAGATGACTCATCTGCCAACCTCTAATCCGCCTCCCACCCCATACAAGTTCCAGCATGGGGCACAATTCTACCTCCCCCTCGCCCAAAACCGTAAGCTGCAGCTGCACCTGCAACCACCAATCAGCCTCCTCCTCATTCCAATGCTTCACATTATTCTTCCAATCAGGCATAATATTGTATCCCAGTTTGATCACATGCTTCCTCCAATTAATCAACTAAACCTCAACCATACGCTTATTTCTCAATTCAATTCAACCAAAACCCATGTGAGTTATTGTCTGAAATGACGAATCAGGTAAGCTCATTGAAGAAACATCTCTGCAAATTGAGCGGTTTGTTAATGCATAATGGGATGTCAAATACCCCCTCAACTAGATATCCCACAGCCAAATGCTGAATAATTTTGCAGTGATCACCAGCTTGCAGTTAAAGCAGCTGCAACACCAGATTGTTGTCCCCTTTGTAAAGCTGTCGCCAAATCAGTTGCGATGCTCACAGGAGGAATTCCACCTCCTGTTATCCGCAAAAGTCCTACTCAAAAGAGTAAAATCACAGTAAAACAGTTACACAAAAATGTGAACAATGCTATTCAGAACGTGGTAACTATAGCATGGAACCCAAAAGCTAAAATTACCCAAACCAACATCGCCACTTTTGTTAAACTCCCAGACGCCCGCTTTAAAGCTGAAAAAGCTTTAGCTGAATATATCAGTGCAAATTTCCTAGCTGGCAATTTCCATGAAATACCAATCAATAGTGATATCAAACCACATGCCATAGATGCCCCAACGCCCTTACTGTCTGCCTTGACACGCACTATATTATGGGAGGAAGAAGCCGCTGCCAAAGATGAGCCCCCCGGTCCACCTTCCCCTTCCGCCATGGAGGGATGAGTGGTTTTTGCTGCCCACTTAGTTGGTTGTTTTATTCGAAGTGTTTCACTCAATCTGCTCATTTGGGCGTGTTGTTTGAACCAATTAGTTACTTTAGTTTTTAGTTTTAGTTTTGGTTTTGGTAATGCCCATCCCCTGTTCAGCTTACCTCAAATAAATATGAATGAAAACATTTATGAGTATTGAAAAAGTTGGTAAGTGTTGCCTAGATGTGAGAAAACAGCGCTGCTGATCATATAGTGAAGAAGTACAATACTAAAAAATTGGAAATATAGGATCTAAAAGGAAATAATTGAAATGTTTCCCGAGAACTACTGAACCATTAAATTGGTCATGTCCTAAGATATTGGTCAAGTCCTAAAAAGATGACCACTGGACCAATTTAGATGGTTAAATCTTAAGAGAATAAGGTTTTAAACCATGAAAACTGGTAGGTCAGAGTAAACATTAGAACCAATTTGGATGAAGTAGAAAAGAAGTACCTCTGAACCTAATTGCAGGTTAATGTCCCATTTCAAAAGAAAAATACTTAAAAATAGATAAAATATATAATGAATAAAAATTAATTTTATTGGTTCATAATGTCTGAAGCTATAATGAGATATGATTACCAGAATGGCTGTGCCAAAGAGTGTCCGAGATATCCAAGTGTTCCTTGGAATGGTCAGATACTATAGAAGATTTATTTGGGATTTTGCAAGAATCGCTGAGCCCCCTTTCCATCTGTTGAAGGATCTGAAGAAAGGATTTGGTTGGAATGAGGAATCCCAGAAATCCTTTGATGAGTTGTGCCAGTACTTAATGGATTCTCTGATTTTGAAATATCCAAATTTTGATCGAGAATTTATAATATAAACTGATGCTTTGTTGATGATGATTGGTGCCATATTGAGCCAAGTAGATGAACTTATGGACAAACATCTGGCGGAATATGTGAGCTGGATACTCTCAGCTGTTGAGAGAAATTACACCGTAACTGAGCATGAATGCTTTGTGGTAATTTATGCCTGTAAACAGTTTTGGGTGTACATCCATGGAATGCACTTCAAAAAGATGATGGAACACGCCTTGTTGCGTTGGCTGCATAATTTGTGAGAACCAAAAGGACGACTGTCCCAAGGAGCACTTAAGCTACAGGCTTACAATTATTAGATTGTCCACTGAGTGGAGGCTTCTCACCAGAATGTGGATGGCTTATCGTGGTTACCATTGGTCCAGATGGTATACCCGCAGGTGGATGAGCTATTCCAGAGAATGGTTGATGGAGAAATCAGTAGCAAGACCTGATAAATCCAAGGTGCACCTAAAAAAGCAATGGATAACACCAAGATCAGGGATGGACAAATTTTAAGATGATTAATGGGAAGTGATTAATATTCCCAAAGCTGTTGAAATGAGTGGCTATTGTCAAGCTGCTCATAAGGTTGTTGGGCATGGAGGCCTGAGAAAAATGACTGTCCATATTTTCCAGTACTACTGGGAGTCAATCAACTATGATGTCACCGAATATCTAGCTTGCTGTGTTGAGTGCCAGTTGCTTAAGCCACATAAGAATACAACTGGATACTGACTGGTCCGCCCTGGATTTTCTTGGTATATAGTATCCATCAATGTGATGGGACCGCTGACAATGATCACGAGGGGTCAAGTATATGATAGTTGTGATTCATAATCTGACAAGATGGGTCAAGATGAAGGCCCTGGTGATATTAGATGCTACCAGTACTGTGAAATTCTTCCTAGATCAAGTAGTATACTGACTTGGATGCCCGCAGGTCCTGCTGAGTGACAATGGGACAAATTTTATGTCTCATGTGATCCTGCAGTTAAATGATATAATGGGGATCTGAGGAAGTCATGTCAGTATCCTACTCGCTGGAGATTGGACTGGTAGAACAAGTCAATGGGATGCTGTCCGCAACACTGAGGAAGTTAGTCTTAGGAAAGAACTTTCACATGGGTAACATAACTGAGTTTGGTGACATATTCTAAAATATAAGTCATCATACACAATGTGAAAAACGCCGTTTGAGTTGCTATATGGAAGGAAGGCCGCGTTGCCTCTGATTTTATATTTGGTGGTGGAACCAACATTAGGGAGGAGTGCCAAGTATATTTGAACCAATTGACAAATATCCTGATCAAAATGTAATTGCAAGCATTTGATACTACTTTGAAGAAAAGGATATGAGTGAAAATGAAGGATGATAAGAACTGACTGGCCTTATCAGAATAATGAATTGGTAAAAAGTTGCCTAATGTGATACGCATGGTTTTGGGAGAAATAACAAATTTGATACATTGTGGTCAAGTATGTTTGAGATTATTGCTAAGATGGCGATGGACGCATACTCCATCTAGAACCTCTTGGATAAAAGAATAGTAAATCTAGTATACACTAAGTAGTTAAAGCAATGGATCAATGAAAAAAATAATAGAAAAAGAGTTCCTGAAAGACCGCTGAACCTTAAAATTGTTTATGTCCTAATGATTTGGTTAAGTCCAAAAAAGGACCGTTGAACAAGACTAAATGGCTAAGTCTTAAAAAGTAATACTTCTGAATCTTAGAAAATCTGGTAGGTCTAAGTATATCTAGGAACCAGTTTGGGGAATAAAATAAAAAGATATTTTCTGAACCAAAAAAGGTCAAGTCTCACGGAAAAAAAGAAGAAGAAAATAAAAGATTGATAAAAGTAAGGGGAAAAACATAAAAAACGATATATTTTTATAATTTTAGTTTTTTTATTGGTTATCCTCGATTTGGGGATGATTCCACATATGTCGCCTCTTGGGGGAGGGAGGATGGATCGCAGCTATATTAAACAACCCGTCAAAATCTATGTCAAGTGAGATGCTAGTGAGGGCTAGACCTACTCAAACCAAGTTAGTTGAGAAGACGCAGATTTCTGTGAGAAAGTGACTAGGTGAAGATAAATTGAAATTTTAAAAGATGCCAAATGTGATACCACAGAGTGGGAAGGGAAGCAACAGTACAAGAAGAGGCAGTTGGCAAATAACCCCAAGTAATCAGAATAAAACACCGGAGCCAGAAGATTGATCTTGAGTGCTTGCCGATGGGCTTCATCAAGAACACCAGACATATGGTCTGACATCAAGCAAGGGATACTAGGCGAAAGTTGCCAAATCATGCCCCCCATTAAAGCCATCAGTTGAAGATACCAATGGTACGAGCCAGAAATGAGATAGTAATGCAAGGAGCAGATGAATCCTGCAGGTGATGACTATGAGCTTCTCAGAAACTGAAGCAGAATGAGCAATGGAAGGCAGGATAAGTGGGAAGCTTCGTGGCCCAACTTTGAAGAACTTGGCCAGCAAATGAAGAGCATAGGCTGCAACATCTTGATCTAGGATGTTTTCAAGATTGGAAGAGTTCAGACTATGGACAATGCCTCAGTGACTTATGCCCTTAATTTTGCATAGGGGAGTTCGAAATGTACACTGTTTCCAATGGTGAGTTCAGTGGCCAAGACAGCTGGCTTGTAATATTGACCAAGTCAGAAGAGGAACTCCTGAAGCAAGTCCAATCAGGCAATATATGAACGACCAAGAGCAAAGGGCATTGCTTCAGGAGGTTTGATGATGATGTTAGGAGAGTTTGAAAATGGAGCTGAATCCAGGAGAGTTTTAAAATTTAACTCAGGAATTGATGACAGAGGAAGGATTGGTCACAAGTCATTCAATACAATCGCTAACCTGGTTTCATTGGGGCTGGTTAATATTTCTGGTAATTCCACAGAAGGACTGGCTAATGGTATTTAACTGGAAGTATGAGTCCTGGAAGGACCGTAGAAGAGGTTCCAGTGTGCAGGTTGACGCATCAGCTGGAAGAGCTGAAGGTCTTTATCAGACAAGCTATTGAGCAACTGTTGGTACCAAGACTCAGAATATGACATATGAGCTGGATAAGAGGGGGGTCAGACATATATGATAATTGACATTATGCACTCTGAAATCAATTAAGCTCTAATTTTGGAGAAATTAATCACAAAAGTAATGGGATAAGTTCTCCAGAGAATAATTAAGAATGATATGAGCCAATAGGTTATTATGAGAAAATAACAAGGGTGAACATAAATGAGCATTCCTAATTGTATTGTGAAACAAACATTGATGGCAGGTATCTCCTGTTGAGGATGAGGAGAAAATCAGGAAATTGAGGATTCCAACCAAGAATCCTGAATATGAAAGCAGGTCATATGCCCTGATTGGGGAAACTGGATCCCAGGATTAATGTCGTCACAAGTAAATCAATCAGGCCAGCATGACAGAATGTTGTGGGGACCATGCTCAGAGTAGGCAGTAGCGAGGAGGAAGAGGAAGAGAGCAGCATGCCAAAGGTCATCCCAAGCAGCATTGAGTACTGATTGATTGTACTCCACTTGATCAAATGAAGTATTCAACTGAGTGTCTAAAGTGGTGCTCTCCTGCCCCATTTCTTTTCTTACTGGAAATCTAGGCAAGAGGGGGGATGTGTTGGGATTTTTTGCCCATATTCACAGCCAACTAGATTACTAGGGATCGCTAGAGGATAATTCCCTTGTTAGAAAATCGACTCTGGGCTCTGCTAGTTGGCAGGCTAACCGGTATGAAGACTGGTCAGCCCTTGCCATTTTGCCTTAGGCGTCAGGGCTAGCAGCGCCGGCTAACCCCTTGGCATGTCACCCATGGCATTTTGGGGATCCCCTTTAATCTAAACTACAACCAACGAATAAATATAAACTTATAACAAAAGGTAGAATAGGCAAAGGGAGATATTTATTGAGAAGGAAGCGCCAGGTATTTATACTATTTTACAAAAGGGCTAATGCACCCTTTGCTGACCTATCAGCTCTTCCGCTGGTTCTTCCAGCCAACCACTTCTTTTCTTCTTCCTCTTATTCTCTATTTACATTATTCTTCCCTAGCGTCAACCCTCTCGCTCCATCCTTCCCAATCTCTGAATTAGTTTTGGTTCAACCTTGGCCTTAAGTTGGCAGTGAGCCATATAAATAATTAACCTAAATAAACATCAAATTTTTATTCAACCTTCAAGTTGAGATAATTGCGCCAGAAACTACTTCAGTCGCTTGCTTTGACTCAGAATATCTTGGCATCTCGCTGACATCTATTTTCATCTAATCTTAATAATAAATGAGGCACCAGAAACAACCTCGGCCACCTCAACTTATGATTGTTGGATCCGCCAATATCAGATCAGTACAGGCATCAAATTCATGGGTAAACAAATACATCAGCTTTCCGCCGGAAATCCTACAACAAACCATGAATGGCTGTTGACGTTGACCACTGATTCCACTGACTGATTGGATCATCCTTGGCTATTAGTTGCTGGTGATTCTTATACTTATTTGGGGCCACCTATTGGCCCTACTCAAACCTAAAATACCAAAACTTAGCGAAATACTAATTTTGGCTCAACCAAAATTGGGGAGCAACTAACCAGCAATCACATTAAATCAGATGAAATTCAGTCAATAAACCATTCCGCCAGGATTAGCTATATCATTCCAAATAACGTTAAATCATTGGAGGATTCCATCTGGCTAAAATCATGACATTTCCCCCCATTTAACCAGATGGTAATTCTCCTAATCATAAACTCAGTGTGTGGGGTGGGCGTCCAGGGCTTGCCCCTCCCCGTCACCACTAATCACTGGAACCAAACCACAATGGCGCATCACCGCCACCTCTTCACCACCTTTTAGCTACTTCAGCACCAACCAGCAGAGTCCCCCTGTAGTGAGCATCAATGTCAGAAAATTGACTTTGGGCTCTGCTAGTTGGCAGGCTAACCAGTATGAATACTGGTCAGCCCTTGCCATTTTGCCATAGGCGTCAGGGCTAGCAGCACTGGCTAACCCCTTGACATGTCACCCGTGCCATATTGGGGAACCCCTTTAACCTAAACTACAACCAATGAACAAATATAAACTTATAACAAAAGGTAGAATAGGCAAAGGGAGATATTTATTGAGAAGGAAGCGTCAGGTATTTATACTATTTTACAAAAGGGCTAATGCACCCATTGCTGACCTATCAGCTCTTCCGCTGGTTCTTCCAGCCAACCACTTCTTTCCTTCTTCTTCTTCTTCTCTATTTACATTATTCTTCCCTGGCGTCGACCCTCTCGCTCCATCCTCCCCAATGTCCAAATTAGTTTTGGTTCATCCTCAGCCTTAAGTCACCAGTGAACCATATAAATAATTAACCCAAATAAACATTAAATCTGTATTCAACCTTCAAGTTGAGATAATTGCACTGGAAACTACTTCAGTCACTTGTTTTGACTTGGAATATCTCAGCATCTTGCTGACATCTATTCTCATCTAATCTTGATAATAAATGAGGCACCGGAAACAACCTTGGCCACCTTGACTCATAATTGTTGGATCTGCCAACATTGGATCAGTAAAGGCAGCGAATTCATGAGTAAGCAAATACATTGGCTTTCCACTGGAAATCCCACAACAGACCATGAATGGCCGTTGGCATTGACCACTGATTCCACTGACTGATTGGATCATCCTTGGCTATTAGTTGCCGGTGATCCTTATACTAATTTTGGGCCACCAATTGGGCCCACTCAAACCTAAAATACCAAAACTCAGCGGAATACTAATTTTGGCTCAACAAAAATTGGGGAGCAACTAATCAGCAATCACATTAAATCACAAAAAATTCAGATAATAAACCATTCCGCCAGGATTGGCTATATCATTCCAAATAATGTTAAATCATTGGAGGATTCCATCTGGTTAAAATCATGACATCCCTAAAGTGAAGTAAATTGGATATCAGCTGACCCTGGTCTCAGGGTAACAATTTTCAGGGGATTTTAGGTTATTCACCTGGGTTGGATCCATCAGGGATTGATCTGGATGAATGCTTAAGATCTTGTTGAGCAGAGTTGCAAACAAATTAGGGGCATCTGATAGTTGATCAATGATTAACTATCAGTTGTTCCAATTAAGATTAGTCAGGTTTCACCACCAACTAATTAGGAATTTAAGGATTTTTTTGCAAGGTGAGTGATGCCACCTGCAAGTAGCAAATTGATCAGTTGGTTTGTGACCTGTCTCAATGGTTAACAAGTCCCATTAACTAAGCAGGTCGCTTGCTAAAGATGGTTAATTCACTGAAATTTAGAGGAAAAAATTAGGGACATGTTTTCTGACTCTTTCTGTTTTAGGTCTCAAGGATGTACAATGACAGAATCCTAGCCAGGATGGGGAAGACCATCACTGATGAGACGAGGATGGGTAATTCAATGTAAAAAGCTGCCCTTTCATTTTGGAGGTGCCAACTGAGAGTTGGGAGCTGAATTCCCATTATCTTTTCCCCTAAGAATTTACTAATAAAATATACACCTTTACCAATAATTAGTATTATCTTAATATACTTTGTCAGAATCCATAATGAGTTTCTTTTCTTTTCAAGGATATTATTGCTATGTTCAATAATTGGAAGATTCTTTAGGATAAAGAGTAATAATCTGCCATCTAGTACTAAAAAAAAGAGTAATAATCTGAGTGGGGATCCAGAGAAGAGAAGCTAAATCAAATCAGGGAATGCTGCCAACAGTGTGTCATCAGAGAAGAAACTGTAAACAGGGATCTGAGTGTGGATCAGGTTAGGCGGTACTAGGGAAAAATTTCTATTCAGGACATCAAAAGTACTTTGAGAGGAAATAGTAGCCAATCATTGGGCTAAATTCTAGTACTCTAATTCAACTATGGATAACAGTCTCCATACTATTTTCAAACTAATATATTTCACTATCAAATGATTCAGAGAATTGCACAACAAACCTGTGCAGTTATCACATATAGGGGTTATTAGCTGAGAATAATCAGAAAACTTATAAATTTTAACATGGGGTTATGAAAAGATCCACCATATATTTGATTCTATGTCACAGAGCAAAAGCTTTAAAATCAATTTAATGCAGCTTTGGTAACTCATTATGAAGTTGTTGCTCATGCGCTTAAACTCCTCCTGCCATCAAATCGGATTTTCAATTATTAGTTAAATTTGTAAATTATTAAATAAATAATATACTAAATGTTTTATTGGTAAGGTTGGTTAGCCAAGCAGGTAAAACTGCTTCCACCCTAAGTCAGGTTTTGAGTTATAAACCTGTAATAGCTAGAAAAATTCTCAGTGTAGTATATTTGTCCCAAGGTTGACCCACCTCAAATATTTTTTTAAATGATAATTGGTCAAACCACTTGCAACATAACAGTTTTAAACAAAACATATATATTATATCATTAATTGAGTTTTTTAGATAATATAACTGCATCAAGATTACTAGATCCTGTATTGATATTTAACTAGGTGTTCCACTTTTAATTATAAGAAAACTGAAGCTACTATAGTCATTTGATAGAGTATACATAATAAGTTTAGGTCAATAAAAAATATATATCTGAAGCAACTATCTTAATAGGCTGTGACAAAGAAAAACTTTATTTTCCTTAGATTATCAATTAAATTCAGTGCTTTCTACCTTTGATTTACATGACCTCAGTTTCCAGTAAATTTATTTCATGCAATAACAACTATTAAGTGACAAGGAAAAACTTTATATACAACTGATTTAGATTTAAGTGTTTCTTGCTTTTCTCATAGACAACTGTACTGAACATGTTCTCAAGTAAGATGAATCATTGAGCTCTTTATTTAATCTGATAATAGCAGAACAAAAAATTATAATCATAACAAGATACTGGCATGGTATTATACATAAAATGAGTATAATACTATGTGATATATGTATAATTATAAATTTTACCAAAAAAGTTTATGCTGACGTACCATAAAAATATTTCAGATGATATCAATATACTTTTATATACACTTGTTGACTTCTAAACTTTTATTGAGATCGCTGGTGCATTGGTTGTCTAAAGTCCACAACTATGGGATTGACACCACTTATTTTAAAAATTAATCAAGCACTAAAACTATTAAAAAGCTAAATTTTTAATATGTTTTTATTAGTTGCGTTGAGGGGATAAGAAGAAAATCCTATTAAGTTGATGCTAATATAAATGTCAAGGCTTGAAGTTCAGATTTCTTAATAATGTCTGAAATAGGGAATATTGGGATTTGACCTATTGGATCAGTTGAGATTGCCTCACTTTGATGAGACAGACAATAGAGGGAAGGTAGGAAAAATCTGTGGTGTAAGGTTTTGATAAATTTTATCCAATTGGTGAGTGGGAAAATTTGTGACCTTGCTGGACCCTCTCTGACCCTATAAAAGGGTCTGGATTCCGCAGTGTAGGTTGTACTACATTAGAAGTGGACTAGGAGGTGCCTCCAATGAACTCACCTGATTTCTCTGCATAGTCAGCGCAATTTATCTATTTGACTTCATGGTATTGGGCTGAGTATTATTACTAAATTTATTGCCCTGATTCAAAGGTTCCACCAAGAATCAGCCAGGGTTTTTTGGCCAATTTTGTACTTATTTTTAATATATTTCAAACCAATACACTCTTATTAAACAATCATATTTGTAACTGTCTGACAACACTATTTGCACCTTAAATATAAATAAGTAAAAATTTTACTTAATTTACTATATAATTTATAGATATTAACCTTTTGCAAGTTTTGGTTTTATAAATATGAAAACATGAATAATATATCTATTGCTTTACACTTATTTATATTTATAACTTGCAATATATAATAATATTTATAGATATGTCATTAGCTTTATACCTAACTTGATATCTATTACAAAAAAATATAACAAATATTTAAATGGAAAGCTGTGCACACACAAGAGAAAATTATTTTATAGTTAATTTTCTAGA
The DNA here is from genome assembly GCA_022478985.1 of Massospora cicadina. Classification (NCBI taxonomy): domain Eukaryota; kingdom Fungi; phylum Entomophthoromycota; class Entomophthoromycetes; order Entomophthorales; family Entomophthoraceae; genus Massospora; species Massospora cicadina. The sequence goes on along the minus strand of JAKSZP010004195.1, from coordinate 22,467 downwards.
AATTATTACTATAAAGTATTATCCACTTTTTAATTAAATAAGTATTACATAGTCTTACAAAAAATCCTCATATATAAGATGTTTTAAAGCCAAGTAGGAAACTTTAAATAAATTATTCTATCTACTAGAAAAATAAATTCTCAAAATTTTAGTTATCATTAGATTACTAGAATTTTTTCTTAAACTCCATAATTGAAAGTCTGTGGGAGCAACCCTTATGGCTCAATTGGGATTGATCTACTCTCAAACCAAGGAAGAGATTAAGAAGTTAAAGTCTCTCTCATTGCCGTGGGCAATCTAGCCCATGTGGTAGATGAGAGGTGGGTGATGACATATCCCTTAAAGATTGCACCTTTTTCTCTTCTGCTCACCACCCAGGAGTTGGTGCAGAAAATTTGGGGCTAGGTTTCAAGTGGTGACAGTGGCCAGAAGTCAATGCCAGAAAAGAGTTCATTGTGATTTTCTTCAACAAGATTTTGCCACCACCAGGTTGAGTTCCGCTTGCAAGAATAAATTAGAGATAAATGAAAATTAATCAATGATTCACTCTCAAGCTTGAAAATCCCTATCTACCGTTTACCTTCATTGCTGGCAAAGTCAGCCCATTGTTGAAAAATGGTAACAAATTATGGTTCTTTTGTATCCAGTAACTTTAATTACTAATTGGGCACTGCTGCCAATTGATTCATCTAATATAAGGGTTTCATCTTTTCTTCTATTACAATAGATTCTGGTAATTAAATTATGTCAGACACTCTTTCTGACTAAGTTACACAATATAACTTGCTTTGACTTTTTGCGTTCAGTCATTATTCAGTTCTTTGAACCAGTCAATTAGCTATTTAATTTATTAATCATTTCCAGAGTATTGGGCATAAAACCTGATATTATTTAATACTTTTACTAGCAACTTATGCCAAAGATCATTTGATAATCTATATTCTGAGTTTTTAGGATTTACCAGTGTCTAATGCTGAGAATCAATTGACATTTAATATTAAGTCTTTTAAAATATACCAGTGACTAAAAGCTGAGGATAATTTTACACTAATTATTTAAAAGTTTACCAGAGGATGATGCTGATGACTTTCTAAATATGATTGCTGGCCAATGATAATGAGGATTATTGATCTAGGATTACTTACAGACAATGCTGAATATTTCTGCAGGGGTGGATTTTGAGTTTCCAGTGGGTGATGCCAATGACATTTAAGGTTGTGGCCTTATTTTATGGTCTGTAGTATGCCAAAATTAATATAACCTCATATACTGTGAAAATTAGTTAGGTAGGTTGATCAGATATAAGAACCACACCTTTATATTTAAATAAAAATCTCCGTTTGCCTATTATTATCTTTTTTAAGTTGTTTTGCCCCTGTAAATTCTGAGTAGACAAAAAGATCCCCAAGGAATAGAAGCTGAGAAAATAATCAAGTTAGTGGTTAGTGTTGCCACTCCCCACTTGTAGCTTTCTGGAACCCCACAAAAGCACCTCAACTGATTATTATGAGGTTCAATGTACTGAGTACCCCTGAGTAGGGATAAGAAGATTTGGTCAAGTCCACCCTGGGGAAGGGTGAAGGGGCTGATATACTGATGTTAGTACTCCTCCTAGTGAAGTTGTTGATATTCTGGTCATGGAAAACTATTTTGAACTAGTAGTGGAGGGTTGCCAATGAAGGCATAGTGCAAGGGGTTGGCGGTTTTCATACTGTTGATACTGGAACATGAGCAAATTTCCTGAACCATTTGAATATGTAAATTCTCAACAAGTGGCGCTCATAGCTGAGAACTTTGCTGGTGTGTCGCATGAAGGCTTTGTAGCAGCTAGCATCCAGTAGACTGAGCATGCTAAATTTATATAGGTGTGGGGGAGGATGTCCATGTGTAAAGCGTTCATCCCTAGCCAAGACTGGGTTTGAGAAGTGTTATTATACATTTTAAGATCAGAGCAGCCTTTGCTAGGACTGAACTTAGCATCAATCTCAAGCGTTGAGTGTTTCAAAAGTTCTATATCTATTTAGGTCTTTATATATATGATGCCATGAGATCTCCAGCAGAGTATTTCAATACCTGGGTTAGTAAGTTCATGCTATCAATAGAGTATCAAGTGAAAAGTGACTTGACTTTGAAATGGAATAAATTCTAAAATTATGATTAGTTAAATATGGAACAATGTTGAACAAAAGATGACATAAATTACTAAAACATAGTTATACTTGCGTTATATTGAATTAATCAATGAGATCATGACCAAATGAATGGAGACTTGCATAATTTATTCTTGAACTTCTAATAATTTAAGAAATAAACTGAGAAAAAACCAATTGCATCAAATCAATGTGCAAGGTCAATGAGATAAAAATTAAAAGTCATTAAAGAATATAGATATGTACCTTTTGGAGGAATTGGTCTAATTTACATGAATCATTATCCCATTATCTGTATACTGTCAAATTTTATATTTATATATAATCGTACTATAGCCAAAATTATCCCCACATGTTTAACCTTACCTTGGAATTGATGGTGCATTACTGCATTGATGCACCTCTGTGCCGCTGGAGCAAGCAATTGCAGTTTACATATTATAACTGCGCTGTCATATGATATTAGTTTACTCAGTTTAATACCTATAATTTTACCTGGCCACCCTATAAATAGGGTTAGTTTATTTGCAATAAAATAGCCTCCTCTTCTAGATCTTATCTTTATGTATAGTTTTTAGCAATACTGGCTGGTTTCTATTTTTTTTAAAAAAGGATTCCAGGTTTTAGGCATCCCTGGGGCTAACATTTGCAGCAGCGCCTTCTGGGCCCCATCTACAACTCCCAGATGCTTGAAACCTCTGTGAGAGTGCTGATGTAACTTGGGCCCTCAATTGGTGTAGACCTGCTAGAGGATGAGGCACCGGATGAGAACAACCCCAAATGGACTTAGGATCAGTTAGGACAGAAGCTGGGCTTCCTAGGCCAAAATAACCAGATGAGTTTTGGAGCACTCAGGTCGACCTGATGGGTGTTTGGAGCACTCATTTCAAGACGCCAGATGGGTTGAGAGTGCCAGATCTGGGCGCTAACAATAGTGTGGTTGATTTGTGGTGAAGTTTCTTTAGAGGAAGCCCACAATTGAGGGATTGTGCTGCTCACAAACTTAAAGCAAGGGAAGGTGAGCCTGCTGTGCTGCTGTGCATAAGTTGATCAGTCTTTTTACTTTTAATCCTGGCACATCAATTGTTTTCTGAACCGTTTGTTAAATGCAAATTTTTCATCACCCATCCTCACAGTTATTAGCGTGATTAACCATTTTATTATTCAACAGAATTGCCAATACTTGACCAGGCTGTGGGCGCAACCAGCAATTTGCATGAGGAGTCATTGTCATTTTGCTAAGAGTAATCATGGTGAATTAAAAATTCTTACAAAAGAATTTGATACTAATCTGTATGGGCAGGATGGATCCAAATTGGTATTGGTAACAATTTAGTGTGTTAGTCTGCCATGACTAAATTGTGATATATTCCCAACAGTAGCGCACCTGGTCCCAGTACCCTATTCAGTGAGCTTATAAGGCAGCGGTCCTAAAGCTTCTGCTGTCGCTTCATTTTTTTCCTTTCCAATCCTTAGTTAATAAATGACAATTTTTCACAAAAAATCAATTTTGTTTGTAAAATTTAAAGGTTATCTGGCATTTAGTGGCTATGATTTTAAATTTTAACATTTTCTGGATTGCACTTGCAGTTGCCTTAGTCTCATTGCATCTTATAATATGGATGGCTGCACCAGAAGTATTTAGCTGTTGCTTTTGGTGTTAGCTTATTTTAAGTGCCAGCACAATCTAAAACTATCAGATTTTCCATGACATAAAGTAACGGCCCCAAATTCTTGTCCTTCTCCACCCTCTTCTATGAATTGGGTGCTGCGTTAGGTTTGTTTTTAAATTGAAGGTCCAACCATTGGCTAATGGACTGGTTGTTGGAAGGACGGCCTGTTCTTTGGATCACAGCTCTTATGCCGCGGTTAAGGAACATCTCCTGTTCAAACAATGGTGGGTTATACCCTTCATATCAAGTGTAAGAAGACTAAGCTTGTCACTCTCCCCTCTTACTGTCCAGCTTAAATGGGTTTCAAGTGTGTGTGTTGTTTTCCCTGCTTCCACTTCACTTCCCTCAGTCTCAGTTAAGTGTTCTGGTGATAGGATACCCTCTGTTGACTCTGAAGCTCCTGGGGAGGGTATACTGTTGAATCAGTTGGTGAGCCAGTGAGTGGTGGTACCAAAGGAAGTGGAGGTTTCTCATATGGCCAAAACCACAGTTTCTCCCGTTGAAAATAGTCAGGCAGATATGCAGGTGATTACCACTTCCCCACCATTTATGTCCCGTGAAGTTCTTAATAAACAATACCATGCCTACATTTTGATACCTGTTAAAATTTAGTTAGGATCCCTTATGTTATCTGTTGAAGCTCACTTAGATACAGGGGCAGCCGGAAATTTTATGAGATTGCAGGTCACTCAGGATTTGGACCTAGAGCTTGACGCAGGGTCCTCAGTATTGAGAATTTCGTCGGCCTCTATGACTTTCTATTTGGTTATATATCCTATACAATTCTTGGTGAATGAATTTATCTTTCATTACCACTTACACGCAATTCCAGATTTGTCATTTCCTGTCATTCTTGAAATTGATTAGTGGTGGCGTCAACAGGTTAGTATTAACCTGGATCCCAACCTCTTGTCTTTTAAAAACCCTCACAAATGTGGCGAGTTTCTCTTATTGACTTTTTCTTGCCAATGTGGTGGGTTCAATTGCTTCAACTCCCTCCTCCACTGAATTAACACCAGATTTCCCTTCGAACTTGTTTCAGTCCAAGGATATCTTTAGTATAGATAAGGCCAATCATCTTCCTTCCCACTCTTAGTATGATATGGCCTTCTGATTGACAATAAATGTAGGTATTATCAAATGTCCTCTGTACCCCTGTACAGAGCAAGAGGATAAGGCCCTGGAGGTGTGTTTAAACGATATACTCAAGAATAAGAGGGTTATCCAGAAAACCTCACGCATTGATTCCCTCATTGGTTTTGCTCAAAAGGAGAATGGTACATTGTACACATGTGTGGACTTAAGTCACTTCAGTAATATTGCCATTAGCAACCCCTATCCAATCCCACTTGAGCAAACCATTAGCCAAATTAATGACAAATTTCAAGTGTTACCCAAGCTTGACCTTGTGAACGTCTTTAAAGCAGTCTGGGTAGCAGAAGGCCAGGAGTGGCTAACGGTCATTTGTACCAGGAAAAGTAGAGTACAGATCCGCGTAATGCCCTTAAGTCTCAATAATGCGCCTGCCACATACCAGCACATGCTTGACGACGTTCTGGGTGATCTTTACTTTACCAGTGCAGTGGCATATATTGGCATTAACCTGGTACACTCATCCACTCCCCAAACACATGAAAAGGACCTGGAGGCGTACTGACAGCGCTATATAAGGAAGATCTTTATGTAAAGCCCTAAAGGTGCATGTCTATAAGGAAGAGTATCCTTTTTAGGCAATTTTGTCGTGAAGGATGGTTACACTATCCCTGCCAGCAAAAAATTGAGGCTATCCTTTATGTCCCACACCCACCATGCAGAAGCAGCTATGCGGTTTTCATAGGACAATATTTTATATAAAAAAATCTCACCCGCGCTTTCTCAGTTGGCAGCGCCTCTTCATCCCCTGACATGGAAGAACGTTCTGTGTTTAAATGGACAGAGGATTGCTAATGTGCATTCAAGGCAGTCAAGGAAATTTTGTGGCGCTAATTGTCCTTAAGTATGCCAATCATTCCTGACCTATCATCATGTCATTCAATGCCTCAGCAGCTGCAATGGGGGCAGTACTGCTTCAGGATTACAATGGGTTAAAGCATCCTGTCACCTGCTTCTCCCGGAAGTTCTCCTCCTCAGAGCAATTATGGGGCTATATACAATAAGAAGTTTGACACTTTGTCATAGTCACTCATCCTCTGGTGGTACCTTCTATAAGGCGCCTGGCATATAGTGGTTGTCCAAAATTACACCAGGACCTTATATACTTCAGAAAGCCACAAAATCAGTGCACCATAAGGACCAAATATTTCGTGACATGTATAGTTTTAGTTTTATATATGAGTTTGCAAAGGGCGCTAAACATTCTCCCTGACATGTTGAGTTGTAATCCTTCCCTAGTCCAATAGAGAAGTGTAATTTTTTAACTACTTCTCTCTTTAGCTTTGAGTTTACTTCACAAGCTCTTATGTGCAATGGTTTTAAATTATTGAAATAGTTATAATATTAAGAGGGCTGGTGCTAGAATAGAGGCTAACGCCCTAGTTGAATCTTCGCAGCTATTATGGAGTACTGTTCTAACGCTAGACGGTGCTACGCGCTCTTCTGATTACAGAAGATAATGTTGAATGGAGGGAACTCTTCCCTCTGGCGCCTCCCTTTTGGTGATACTTGATATTATAACTTAACCTAATTGTAGGTTCAGAGGTTCCCTTATTGCTGATGGAACTTATCCTACTTTTAAATTCAAAGGTTCTCAGTTTCTTTCTTCACGCTGGAGCTGCGCAGATCTGAACATCAATAAACAGCCAAAGGATATCTGATCATTCTAAACTCTACTCTCAAGAGCTAAAAATAAAACAGTGTAAATATTAAATTGTTTTTTATTCTTATTTAAAAACTTCTTTATTAATGATAAAAATGAGGAAATTTATAGGGAAATTGGTGCTAAACCCCAGTTGGCGCCCCATTGGGGGAACGGCGTTCATTGTCATTGGATTAGCCATTTTTAGGTCGCAAAAATGAGGATATTCCTAAATGAGCTAGCCAAGTTTCGCAATGTCTGCCCTGCAACTTTAACCAGGTTAGTAATAAACGCATCCCACATTCTCTGATTAAACTCTGCAGGGTAACATTAATTAAACTATCAACATGCTTAGGTAATGTGACCTTACCCATTTAGCAGCAGGTTGCGTTACCTTAAGAAATTAAAACTGCAAGCTGTTAAGAGAAGTGTTGTAGGCGCTTCAACAACTGACATAAATTTTTCAGGTGATAGGTGACAAACCCTGATTAAGTCCTATGAAATAATTAGATTACCAATAGTAAAATTAATAACATAATCACTCGTTTATTGTTGTGGATCATCCCAGACAAAGCATTAGCTATCTAGAGGATTAACCCCGGTGAATTGACCCCATAAAATTACTAAATATTCATTGAAGCGATTTTTTCAAACAAAAGCTATATTACAAAATGATGACTCTCATTACCCTAGTGTAATCCCCTAGCAAACAAGCAGGTAAATAACACAATTAGTCAAACTGGTTAGTGTGAGCAAAAATCCCAATAACTAGGAAACGCAGGAGTTGACAACAGTGATCCCACCATACAGATCTATACAATTGCTCCTCCTCAATTTTTATACCTGGGTAGGCATAAGATGTAACATTGATATCTTGGGTAATGTTGGGTAGACCTTTGCTTGGAGGTGCTAGAGCTGTTCTTTGAGTTGGGCTTTACTCAGCCGCAAGTGAACTTATTATTTATTAACAGAAGGGCGGATTTTGTTCAGAGGTAGGGCCTGGGTACCTCCCAATTCTAGGATGAATTAATCTCCATGAACCTTGATCCCCTGGTGGAAGGGCACCTAGGGAATAAAAAGTTTCTTGATTTGATAAAGTGGACGTTCAACTGACCAGGATTCACCAAGGTTCTACTGGTTTGGATAACCAATTATGTGAAATGCGCTCAAGTCAAGCTGATAGATTTGGTAGGAATGGTCTCCTTCATCCCCTGCATCTGGCACAAGCTCGTTAGTACTCTGTATCTGTTAACTTCTTTTTTATTTCCAAATTCTAATGGTTTCAAAGTGATTATGGTAAGTGTACCATCTATAAAATTCTTTCTTTTTTTCTTTGTATGTCAGCTATTACCTCTGAGATCACATTCCAGCTTTTTGTTCGCCATGTTTTCTCTATGTATGGCTAATCGCATAGGTGGTAAGTGACCAGGGGACTCAGCTTAATGCTCATTTTTGGACTGCCATTTTGGCTACCTTGAAGATCAAGCCATGTCATTAAACAGTATACCATCTCTGGTCTGATGGCTAGATGTAAATGGTTAACCATATCCTCAATTAGTACCTCTGCTGCCATGCCTCCACTATGTAGGATACCTGGGCTGCTGATCTCCAATGGCATAGTTCATATACAACAACGCCACCCATTCATCAACTGAGTTTTCACCCATATGAAGCAACCTGGGGTATACATCCCTCATTCCTTATTGGTCCATGCATTTTCCTCAAAGTAAATGCCGCTGAGGATCATCTGCAGTAGATCCAAATACACAATCTCTGGTTCAAGAAGACTTAGTAAAAATAAGTAATTGCAAGCATTTTGTGGATTACAAGCACTTTCCCACTCATGAGATTAAGGTAGGTTCATCAGTTATTGTAGATACATGACACCTGCATATGTTAGGTTCCCTCTCAGAAGATTGAAAACAATTAACTGGCTCTCACATGTTGTAGGAGGATTTGGAAAACTGGGCCTTCTAATTAGCCCCCTCGCTCATTAGAATCAGCGGCCAGTTTTCAATGCAACCAAGTTGTCCCTTTTAAGAGGAAGGAGAACCCGCTGTACCTGAGCACAGTGATTGAGGCTCAGAAGAAACAGAAATGAATAACATTCTGTCATCATAGATGTAGCATTACTTGGTGAAATACTTGGTTGCCTGGAAGGGTTTTTTATCTATGATAACAGCTGTGTAATTGCCAGAAATTTTAGAAATTGCCATGAGTTAGTGGAGGAATTACATGCTGCACACCCTCAGTGCTCCTTTTCCTCCCCAGAAGATTGTCTTTATTTTGGTTATAAAGTTACCCAAGATGCACGAGAATGTTGCGCTTGCCATGTTCCTGGTGGTGGTGCTTCCATGGTTCAAAAATGAAAGGGCAACATAAGTCTGAAGGAGCAACCCTTATGGCTTTTTTGGGATAAATCCCATTCTAAACCAAGAAGTGGCGTAAGCCAGCAGCTGTCCCTCTCATCATCCTAGGCAATTTGGCCCATGTGGCAAATGGGAGGTGGGTGACGTAAAATCCCCTAAAGATAACTCCACCTTCACCTCTGCTCACCAACCTGGAGTTTGTGCAGAAATCTGGGGGTGTGTATAGAAGTGTTGGTTGTCAGAAGCTATTGCCAGCAGAGGTATGTAGCATTTTCCCCAACAAGGGGTTCTCTTTTCCAGTCTAAGTTTTGATGACAAAGTAGATTGGTAACTGGTAAAAAAGATTTTTAATTCCCTCTTGAGCTTACAAACCCCAACCTCCATTACCCTCTATTACTTGCAAAGGTGAGCCTGTCCCTGACAGGTATGGGCATGATAAACCCTTTCAATATGCGATGGGATTGGTAATACTTGGCCTAGTAATGGGCACATCCTGCCGTCTTCTGGAGGAGTCATTGTCATAGGCCAAGTACAATTGTTGCAGAATAAAAATCCTTATAAAAGAATTTAGTATCTATCCTTCCAGGCAGTTCAGATTCAAATTGATATTGGTAATAATGTAAGGTTTAAATATGCCATGATTAAATCGCAAAGATATTCCCAACAGTAGTTCACCTGGTCCCAGTTCCCTATTCAGTGAGCTTATAAGGCAGTGGTCCCCACCAGGTGCCACTGTTACTTAATTTTTTCCTTTCTGCTCCTTATTTTTTGAAAACTTTTAAACCTAATTTTATTTATAAAAATTAAGTATTTCACTGGGCATTTAGTGACCATGATTTCCAATTTTAGGATTACCTGGCTAGAGCTCACTGTTGCCTTAGTCTCACTACATCCTATAATATGGAAGGCTGTACCAGAGGTATTCTGGCATTTGCTTTGGGTGGTAACTCATCCTTAGTGCCAGCACAGTCTTATTCTCAGACTGCTTCATGACAATCATATCATTTTGAATTTAAATTATTCTATTGAGAATCTTTAATTTATTTTAACTTCTAAATTATCTTTTATCAAATGTCGCCATCATCTTATTGCCCAACTTTGAAGGTGATCCAATAATGGCCCATTATAACCCAATATTGCCTCATCCTAAGGCAATTAAATACTTACAGCTCTGAAACATCCTCAGCAGATTCTGACCATTGAATCTTAAGCTATATTTCTCTGATGGGTAAACTTAAAAATTATGGAAGGGTTTTCTAAAGTTAAAATGTTTTATTTTGGATTATGAATTATATTTGTTACAAATAATGAGCATTATAACAAGAATTTTAAACTTCTAGTACTTGTTATGCTAGTCTAAATATTACAGTGAAATTCATCATATGATAAAAGAAAGTTTAAGGCACAAGTGGTTAGAGTAAAATCTAATATAATGCAACTTTATTATCAAGTAGCCTTTTAGAAGATTTTTGGCAAATGGACTTAATGTGAGGTTGAATAACTAATACTACTTACATTATTCTTAGTAATTAGAAAATTTTTCTTGAGGAGTGGATAGCATTGTGGGGTGGTTACTGCTCCACTCTAGGTCAAATTTTTGATCAAAACATGTTCACAACCAGCACATGATAAAGAAACACATTGCAGTATATTTTTCCTAAGGTCAACCCACTTTGTTTAATTTTTAAATAATTTTTCTTTTATATCAGACTAAACCTTAATAGCAACTGTTTCTACTAAAGAGAAAAAAATAAAATACATATATGTAGAATTAGCCACTTGCTCTGAAGATGTATTGTTTTTAATTAAGCGAAAAAAATTAGCATACTAGTGTAATTCTATAAAATACTTGCAAGATATAGAGTATTAATATAAAATCTTAGAAAAATCATGGTGTGGAGCAGAACAAACTAAAAATTCATGTTTCCGCTGTTATATAACTGATATTGAGGTTTACTAATTTTTAACTGGTTAATATCTTGAATTACAAGATAAAAAGATATTTTAATATAATAATTAGCAAAAAAGCAACTAATTGGAACCCCATTCTCAATTCATATAATATTGCCAGATTTTATCAATTTTTCTTTAATATCATTGGTAATTTTACAGTTTTAATTGTCATGTTTAACTAACTGATGCTATCACATGATATATAAAAATATTCAAAAGTTCAAGATGAAAAATATAGCATTATCTATTAACTATATCACAAAATTTGGTTTAGTCATAAATTAATGAGATACTATTCTGTTTTTCTGATTTAAGTAAAGATAGATGGTATCTTATTACTACTTAGTCTAGATTAAATTTTTATTAACTAGTATTCTAGCCTTGCCAAGGTTACTTGATTTACTGACTTAGGGTTTTACTTTTTCATCACTGATTTTTTTTAAAACTTAATTATAGATTATAACTTTAAATTTTATTAAGCATCTTAAAGGGTCCCATAGTCCCCCGCTCTTAGGGAATAAGTGTTAGGCCTTATGCTAGATTACATTATGCACCATTTTTATTTATCTTAACAGTTATAAAGAGAAGTTTCCATGTTAAACAAGCTTTAAAGTTTCCTTCAGAGACCATCTTTTTAATAATGATTGGCACAATTTTATTAAGCGTCATTTTTACATAACTTTTACGTTATTTTTGATATATTTGGTTGAGTTTTTGTCTCAACGACTTACTGCATCATTGTCATAACATATTTAAGGAATAAATTCCTGATTGATCAACAATATTATTGTGTCATGAAGTTTTTTGATAATAATAAGAATGTGCTGAAATCAGGATGAGCTAACATTCAAAGTAATAGACAATATAACTCTGGTACAGGCATCCATATTGTGGGATACAGAGAGAATTGCCAGATATCAAGATATTGGACATGATGGGAAGAATATTGACCCTTCATCTCTCATGAAGTAATTGAAACCTAGACCAAAGAAGGTGGTCTAATTTGTTACCTCATTAATCATGTGGGAAAATAAATGGTCAGTATGGCTCAAATTGACATTAGGGAAATCCCATTAGACTAATTTAAGCCTAAGATACCCCTATTGAAATCCTGCCTAATTAAAATAAAAGATCATAAGAATTTCAGGCGATCAGTACACCAAGTGGCACAAAAGGAAGTAAACTATGAAGAACCAACAAAAGGTATAATTAATATACTACCTGATGATCAACCTAAGTGATATCGAGTCTCACTGACTTCATACACAAAAAATAATTTTACCCTATCAAGAAATATGCTACAAAGGCTTTATACTATTTGGAATGCATTGCCTGCTAAGAGCTTCCAATCCAAATTTCCTCTTCTATTCTTTTTATTAGTCCTTTTCCTTTTGGGGTTTATATTGTTAAGTGTAGTATAAAAACTCTTACTCTATACCACATTAAAGTTACGTCATTAATTCTACATCACATTTTGGTACTTGACTTCAATAAGTACACATCACTGTACTTACCATATGATGGAAACTCCAGCTGATGGGACATAAGCGAGGACTTGGCACTTTTTATAATAAATATTATCTTTGTTGTGCGTCATATATCTCTTCAAGAATTGACTGTAAGTCTTCTTAGGCATTACACTATTGAGTTCAAAAATGGAAGCTCAACAAACTGGTACTCACTATAGGGGCTCATCCAACACTTAACAATACTTGCACCTAGTTAGTCAAACCATGGAAGATAACCTGAATGATAGTGTCATCCACTGGATGCACAACAGAAACAGTGAAGAATATGATGAATAGGTAATCTGCCATTGTCACATTTAAAAAATGTTCAAGAAATTAAATTATATTCCCAAATATTGTTGGCTAACATGGATTTCCAATTAAAGAGTTTGAGAGTTGCTTTATGGAGTCCTTAATCCAGGAGAAAGAGTCAGCCGCGAAAGGCCATCTGCTGTGGACAGGACTTTTATGAACCTATATTAATCTAGTGCTTACCCAAAGATCTATGGTTAAAGAGCAATCTATCTCGCTACATCATGCAATTTTTACACCCTGCGCTTTATATATTGTGCATTTATTAGGAGTCCATAATGAGGAACTCCACCATCATATCAATACCCAAGGACCTTATTAGTGGCCTATAAACAGGTATATAATTTAGAGTCACAAAGTATAGGATATGTTTGCCGTTTGATTGAAGTTAACTATTCCCACATCATTAATCTCTATAACCAAGTAGGGACTAATAGATTCCGGTGTTGTCAAGTATGTTGAAGCTATGAATCTTCTCCAAAAAGACATCTTGTAGTTAAACAAACATATCAAAATATTACATTATACCTTCTCCCAAGACCTCTGAAGGCAAGATATTGAAGCCCATGGTGAAATGGCGGCTCAAGCTTCTACTAAACATTATAAGGAAAAGAACATATCACCCTCCTCAGGTCCCAACTAGAGCAAGACCTGACAAATTGATGAGCTGGAGGCCATTAAACCTAAGAGACTTCATCAGATTATCTAAGTATCATTTCCTGATTGGCTCATGTTGAGCAGGATCTGGCATCCCATGAAACCCAGTGTGAAAACTGGGAGCTTATGGCTACTCAACCTCCGCTCATGGAGTGAGCACCAATGTTAAACACTAGGCTGTGTCTCTTTCCTGATTATAGCTCACTTCAGCTCCCTAGGTTTCTTACATAGGTTTTTTATATGTGCAATCAATATTTGTTGAAAATTAATTTGATAAATATGTAGGTGAAAAAAATAGTATGATGACTTTATCTAGTTGAGCGGTTCACACCCAAATATTTCTACTGCTCAGGGCTCTCCTTAAAACAAGTATTGTCTTTCTTAAAAATAGTTGAAGGTACTGAATAGACTCTCCATTTAACAAGGGAATTCCTCTCCTTTTAACTCCTCTTCTGAAGTTAGGAAACTTCTGGATGACAACAGAACTTTACCTACTTGTAGTAGGTTCTAAGGTTCTAAGGGAACTTCTCAAGATTTGACTCCTAATTCTGGCCTAGAGGTCCTCTTATTTGTACTTATCCAGAAATTATCGTTCAGTGGCATCTAGGTAAACTTATATTCCTTCCTCACTCTTGATGCAGGAGCCGTGAAGAACTTGATAGTGATATATATCTTAAGGGATATCTGATCCCTCTACTTTGATCCTAAGAATGCCAAAAATACAACAAATATATGATAAACTAAATATGTTTGAGATTAATAAGATTTTTATTCTGCTTTATTAAAGTAATTTACAAGGGAATAGTTAGTGGTTTGGAGCCCAACTCTTCTGTTGGCGCCCCAAATGGTAATGGAAGCTGTCCTTGTTGAATTATCCCTTTTCAAATCACCCCAACAATATTATGAGGCTTTTTCTCATCATATCCACCTAGTTAAGATCCACCGCTGACTAGATAATGACCCAAATATGGGTGAATTTGGAGGTAGTGGGTTCCAAAGCCCCATCCAACACCAGAGGAAAAACCCAATTAATCTAGAAACATCTTATGTAAAGGGGCACTTTATCCATTATCAGCAGGTTGTACTGCCAAAAAATGTTAAATTGTCAGTTACTCACGCCAAAAGCGTTGTCAACGCCCATCAACTGCTTAATATACCGAATTGGAAAGTGAGAAACCCCAATAAACTTCTACAAGTAATTAAACTATTAATTTGAAAAAAGTGCAACCCAATGCTTGTTTTTTTCAGGGGTCATCCTTGATGAAACATGAACAATCCAGTAGATCAAAAACCTGGGGAATGCTCAATGTTCATTAAAGCAAATTCACTGACTATTAATTATCATTTAGAATGATACCTCCCACATCCAATAGCTTGATTTGTCTTCTAGTGGATAAGCAGATTATAATTGGATCAGTTGGGATGATATGTCATATTTAAAATCCCATACCAGGCTCTTACTCTTTCCTTTAAAGAGTGACTCAACAAGTATGAGAGTGACATGAGATGCAAATCACCCAGTCAAGAAGACACTAATTAAGTCTACCATCACCTCAACTAAGCTGAGCAATGCTGGAACATGCTTCAAGTAGAGCTGAAAGCTAAGACTGACAAGCCACCTCCGAGCACTGTACACAAAGAGATAAAGGAGGACTTGAATCGGCGCATTTTAGTAATAGAGGTTGAGAACAAGCTTTTGCAAAATTACCACTCATCTGCTCACCAGAAAATCATGATCTGGATATCCACTTTAGAAACTTTAATAATGTTAAGCTTGTTCTTGAAAGAAGAATTGATCTGCTGGATGTTAGCCATGACTTACTATGTAGGAAATGGAGCAACATCATAATCCTGTACAGGATCAAATCTGTCAACTCGCGTGTCAAGTTGAACAGAGTGACACATATACTGAAATTACAGAGTCTGAAGTTCCTAACTTACATGTCATTACATAATTGGAGTCAAAACCTTTAAGCCTACATTTAAAGACAAGTTAAACCTGGAAAAGGACCTATCACATTTTTCCTCTACGTCTATGAAGCCACAATGGAAGGTGCAACTGATCATCAAAAGGTTAAGTATATTTATCTTGTTTAAGCCGTATGCCTCAAGAGGTTATGTTACCTCATATGGATGACCTGAAGACCTGGAGAGAAGTAAAAGAAGCGCTCATCAAAGAATTTGAGTCAAGAAAGGCCTGAGTATGAAGAGATAGGCTTTCATAAATATTGCGCTATTCCAAAATGAACACTGGCTTTATCTGCAAATCACTATTATATTGAGGCCCAAGAGCTGTTGACTTTGAAGATGCTTGTAAGGAGCTGTGCCATAGCCGCCGTCATTGCTGGTTTACATAGTAATATTGACCTAGCTATGCACATCACATCTGTCAAATGAAGCCTCAGTTCTGTCTTGGACATTAAAGAAGCCCTGCTTGATTTGGCTGATATACAAAAGTTGGAGACCTCCCAAGATGTCTCCACAAAACCAAAAGTGTATACCATGGAGGAAGGCAAGCCTAAAAAGGAGGGAAATAAGGATGTAACTAAACAAGAAGACCAACCATAACTGAAGAAATGTGCTTTAATAAGAACCCTGATCTTGCCAAGAAAGTTTAAGGAAGGTCATCTTAGGATAAGGTACCTCTAAAGCTGACAGATCCAAAGTACATGAAAATGAAACATTACCAATTGCCCATCTTGTATGCATTGAGAATGATTATGTTGACAACTCTGAAGGGGGTTACAAGGACATAGGTAATATTTTTAGATACACCTTCTGAGCTCACCGTTCTGGACAATTGAACGTCTGAAAATTTTGACAACGCCCAGACTCCCAAAGCACTTACCTCAGTCAGGTTAGCAGGTGCCCAGTTAGTTGATATGGCGCGATGCTGATTAATATTTTACCTGTTAAACCAACTCATCTTGAGTGTTCGCAATATACTGCAGATCAAAAAAAGTATCTTGAGACTGCCCAAAAAGCTCAATGCAACATTCTGCTTCAAAGAGGTGTTAGCCTTCCCATCAAAGTTTGGAGGAACTATTACTAAATTATAAGTTTTAATTAAGAAAGTCCAAATTATGGCTATCTTAGATATGGGATCACCATGAATGTTGTCCTGTCCTGTATCATCTATAAAATCAATCTCCTATGATCTCAGATACTCTCATGAGTACAGCACCGCTGATATGAGCAACACCAAGAAAACAGGTGCATAATCATCCCTGTCAATATGAGTTAGAAAGTTTTTTATCTCAGCTCCTGCAGTTGTTCTAGATAAATCCAGCATGATATACTTATTGGTATTTAGTTTATAATTGAATATGAAGTATTCATCAACCTGAAGAAATATACTTTTCAATCCTCGACTATAAATTTACCCTTGTACTGGATTATTAAGACATCAATAAATTTACTCTTATCTGGTCGAGTACCCTGTTTCTGATTTACCTTTACAATATTCTATCTCTGGAAGAAAAACAAAAAGCTACCTGACTCAATAGATTTAGCAGAGGTAATGCCATCTTATGCCACCAAGGAGGTGAAAATTAAACCAGGAGAACAAAGAGTGCTTACTACCAATATAGCCCTGAGTATACCCCAAACTTCTTGCTAAATGTTGAGATTTAGTGTATAAAGTGAGTCAAACTCCCTACTTCCAAATGGAGATGCAATGAATTGACTCTTAAGCCCGCTCAAACAGAGCCTTATCTCAACGGCACTGAACCCAAATCAATTTAAAATCTGCAAGTTTTCAAAAATCGATGAAGCAACTTCAGAAATCTCATTCCTGCTTCCTGAATTGCAAGGGGTGTGGCCTCTTCTGCTCCAGTCATGGAGTTGATGAATTACAATGAGGGTGCTGCCCAGGAGGTCAATCTGGAATGCCGTGTAAGATTTTGAGGGGAGGGGGCCATGAAGATCCTTCAGGCAATGTGTCCTCTACCTTATAAATATCAATGCATTTTTAATCTAGTAAAGTAGTCTTTTTTCAGTCCATTGTAGGTTTTTTGACCTTTCCGCTAAATTTCAGCTTTAATCCCACCTTCAAACCTTGGTGATAGTCTAGATAACTGTTTCACCAATAAAATGTGGTGCTCACTACAAGGATCCCTGAGCTGTCTAAAGTGAAAATATCTATCACGAACCATGGATAGTACCATAAGTAAAGAAAGCCAACCTGCTGAACAGTTGAGAAGCGTCGCTTGATGGATCATTACCTCATGATATAAATTAAAAACTATGCAACCTAAGAGCCTGAAGTTTTAAGGTGCTTTTCAGTACACCCTGCCTTCAGTTGATGGTAATCAATACCAACTTCAGTATGAAATCTTGGAGAAATTATTATACAGCTAAATCATGGTATCTATTTGGTGGGAGCCACTCAAGATGGTCCCGTGCATCATCAGTACCATCTATATTGAGGGACCTCTACACCTCGGCTCAGCTACCAGCAGGAGAGCTGACTTTAGGGACAGAATTTTATTTTTGTAACTATGTTCATCCCGCCATTCATCACCTCCTTCAGCTAGTTGGGTTGCATCATCATGAAATTTTTTTAACAAATAAGGCTTAACCAAGCTCTACATTCATACGTTATTGGTTTCTACAACGCGGCCTCCTCTTTTGTCCATGACAACAAAAGGGGTCATTATTGAGAAATGACGGTAAATCAAAGAAGCCTGAACCCAGATTGTGGTGTATGATAATGGAATCTCTGGCTACATTTAGGATCATCTTTGCAAAAATATTCAACTTATTGAGGCTGTCTGGGGTCAACGCCTACACTAGGTTGAAAATCTGGTACAGACTCTCCAATAACACTATCAGGAACTGACGTCTCATTCCCTTAATCCTGGGGATGAAGGGCCTGAGGGGCTCAGAGGGCCAAAAGGTCCTGAAGGGTGAAAAGGGCCCTAAGGGCCTCAAGGGCCCCCTGGCCCAAAAGTACCTACATTGGGCGACCCTAATGAACTTTGAAAAAAGGATGTCTTGAGAGCGCTGGCCACCCTATAAGATCAGATCTGAAGTGTATCCCAAGGACATAAACTTTGGGTTGATGAAGTCCCTTTACCCACAAATTTTGATTGAGTCATTTTTTGATGAAATGGATAACCTCAACGCCTTTACCTGATTTATTGATAGTCGCCTCACCCAGCTTAAACAAGCCTGACATGGGTCTGAAACCCACTTGAATAGCCTTGACAGTCAGCTTCTTCTACAAAAAGCCGATATTCAAGAGCTAAAAGAGCAGGTCGCCCACAAGTCTTCCATATCTTCTCTCAACCAGAACTGGTATGACATTGAAGAGGACCTTGAGAGTTTAAGGCGACGATTGGACCAATAGGCCCCATGACTATGCAGAAACTGAGGTCTCTAAGCTTACACCAATTACAGGTGTTAATACCCTCTCCACTCCTCTTGTAACTAATTTTAAACCTATTTTCAAGAAAATTATTGTCTTCTTCTTGTATGCCTATGAATTCCATGGAGGAAGTCACTGACTGGAGGAAGGTGAAACACATCCACGCCTGCCTTAACAACATGGCCTGGAAATTTGAACTCCCCACCGGAAAGAATGCAGAACCTGAGAGCAGGTTCAAACAGCCCTAATCCAGGAATTTGGCAGTAATCAGACCATAGCCAGCCAGAAACAGGACTTCACGGGTATCTATCTGAATAAAGGGGAGAGTCCTGTGGAATTCGCCAGCCACTTTTATGCCCAAATGCAACCCTCAGTTACTACAAATTCTATCACCTTGGACGATGCCATTAATGTTGTGATCACCACGTTAGGCTCTTATCCTGAGGTCCAAATTCCTATGATTGGTCAAAATAACGTGTTCACATGCGTTCAGGAAATTAATGAAGTGACTAACGAGATCCCTGCATCAACTTTGCATCCCAAGGACATCTTTTCAGGTCCCTCAAATCGCCCTCAGGTTCATGTTGTCAAAAACCAGTAGAGTTCTTGACCCTGATGCACCTATTGCAATGGTTTCTGAAACAGCGCCAAGACATGTGGGAGAAACTTGGAAAACGGCTTTTTAAAGGCCCGTCAGCATGAAGGACAAGGCTCCCCATGCTGAAATCCCTATCAAGCCTCAAGAATCCGCATTAACCTCTAAAAAACCAAAGGCAGCCATATTCAAAGAAGAGGTTTTGGTATTTATTGATAATAAAGAAATTGATATGAATTACTCTTCTTATAATGAATCGCCCATTTTTCTCACACTAACTCCACAGTTCAGAAGCTTAGTCACTTGCATTGCTGTTTGAGTTCATAAGATTCTGGTTCTTGACATAGTTGATAGTAGCTTTTCTGTGAACGTTATCTTGTCCAAAATTGATAAGCGTATTAAGATATTCCCATACTTGCTGCATTATATGGATTATGGCACGGTGGGACTGCAATGTACATGATCCATAGGGGCATATTCTTCTCTACCAATTTGATTTGGTAAGCTTTCAGTAACCATCCCTGCCATAGCGCTGTACAACCCAAATTACAAAATTTTTCTTGGGACTCAATTCCTCTGAAACTACTCAGCAGTGGTACACTACAATGAGGGATTCCTATCCCTAGTAAGTACCGGTTCCTTTTAGATTTTAAAACCTCCTGTAACTCTAAAACGGAGGTTAAGGCCCAAGATTTCCTGTTAGAGGGTGAGAGCTGGATTGATTGGCTTGAGTATCATGTCAAAGTCTCTCAAGCCTGGTTTTCCCCACCTGCTAGTTGATGGATGTGAAGACATGCCAATCTATCTACCCAGGATGACCTTATATCTTCGAAGTCCCAGATTATTGTTGATATCTGGGTTCCTTTCAGCATCCCTCTAGTTTTTCTGGAGATTTGAGGCCAAGATAGCCCATCAACCAAAGCTTTCCTGACTTGTCCGGGGATTCTAGATCCTGCCCATGCTGGATCTATATTATTGTTGATGGCTAACCTTACTGACAAGCCTAGGGATGTAGGCTAAATAGTCCCGCCATGTATGTCCACCTTCTACTGGTATAATCTATCAATGATGTCCATTGTTCTAAGAACCTAAAAAAATTTTGGGTTAGAGACATACCCTCTGGTGGCTCTGGTAAACACCGATATCAGAAAGAAACTCACAGAGGAACAACAACGAGAAGTTCAGAACCTATTGAAGTAATATTATGACCTTTCCTCAGTCTCTACTTACAAGTTTGAAACAAATGAGTGGGGTGCTACATCATGTAAAAAACAAGGGATGCTCCCTTCTTTTGGTCCCAACCTTAAAGAAAGAAAAAGGTTGAAGAAGTACAAGTGGAGGTAGAACTTTTTGCAACTTCTCAAAGCTGGGCTATTGGTGCCGTCACAGAATCCATGAGCCTTCCTTCTCCTACTGGCTTGAAAAGATGATGGCGGTCAGTAGGTGGTGATGGATTATTGCTGGCTCAATTTTATTACCAAAAAGAATATTAACCCTCTGCCCTGGATTGACAACTCTCTCCTGTTGCTCACTGGGTCATGATACTTTTCTGCAATGAACCTGGCAATCAGTTATTGGCAAGTAGAGCTCGCCCCCAAAGATAAATCCAAGTGCGCGCTTATTGCCAACAAGGGGCTGTTTAAACCTACAAGTATGCCTCAAGGGCTTTTTAACGTGCTTCCACCTTCCAGCGTATCATGGACGATATCCTTGGCGACCAGAAGTTATTGTGTGTCCTGTTTACCTGAACAACATCACTGTCTTCTCACGAACTTTCAATAGTCATGTGAAGCACCTTTGAGAAGTTTTTAATTGACTTAGGAAGGCTTTGATAAAACCCAAACCTTCGAAGTGCTCTAACTTCTAGTCTGGAATGGTTTTCCTCAGACATAAGGTGACAAAATATGGCATCCAGCCCATATAAGACAAAGTCAACGCAATTGAGAAGATGTCACGCCCCCAGACCATAGGGATATCCAGGTATTCCTTGGCATAGTGGGTTATTATCATCAGTTTATCCCTTAAATTTGCTGACCTGGCTAAGCCTCTGTTCTACCTTCTGCAGAAGAACGTGCCTTTTGAGTGGCGGCCTGAGCAAGAACAGGCCTTTAATGCATTACAAACCGCTCTTTGCACAAAGCCCATTTTAGTCCATCTGCAATTTGATCAATATTTCCTGTTATTTATGGATGGCAGCGTTGTTGCCATTGGGTCCATCCTAGTCAAGCACATAAAAAACTATGTCGACCACCCAGTGGCTTACTTCAGAAAAACCTTGAGCAAGGCGAAACGAAATTATAGCTTTGAAAATGAAAATGTCTTGCTATTTTTCTAGCAAACAAGCATTTTAACCCATATCTTTATGGCACCCTTTTTACCATTTTCACCGACTATTCCTCGCTCAGATGGCTCCTACAGATGAAGAACCCTGATGGCCGTCTAGCCAGGTGGTCCTTGAGACTATAGAGATATGTCTTTACCATTGTCCATCGTGCAGAGAAGATTAACCAGAATTACAATGGTCTCTCAAGGATGCCAGTATTAGCTTCCTTGACCTCTGAGTAATACCGATTATATGATTTAATAAGTCGCCCGGAATTCTGGGAAATAGAGATCCCAAAGATCCAATTTGAGCTCCAGAGGATGACTCACAACACTCAGGTCAGGGATGGGCTGATATATAAAAGGGTTGATATGTGGCTCCCTTATATTCACCCTTCTTCCTAAACTGATGTCATCCTGGAGAGTCATGTAATTGTGGGGCATGGTGTGGTGAAGAAGATGCATGTGTGGATGAAGAAACAATGCTACTGGGATTAAATGGTATAAACTATTCAAGATGTCCTAGAGGCTTGCATGACTTGCCAATACTAAGATCAGGCCAATCCTCAGTATCAACATTCAATCATTTCTCCAATGGGATTTTTTAATGTCATCAGCATTGATGTGGTAGGCCCTCTTCCCACTGGGTTGCATGGCCATAAGTATATTCTTTTAGCCATGTACCATCTACCAAGTGGGTTGAAGCAATTTTAGTCCCAGCTGCCACAGCTAAAGTTACAACTCTCTTTCTGTTTTGATCCATTTT